>JAPVRG010290058.1:6674-22302 GCA_029783565.1 Rhagoletis cerasi
GCGCGTGAGATTTTGCATCTTATTATAGGATTTCTAGCTAAATACGATTTTTCGGTTTATTTGATTTTCAGGAAGTCTTTCAAACCTTCAAGCGTTGATCTTTTTGACATAACTTAAAGGTAGTAGGATTATCCGAACATTAAGTATCTTAAAAGAAAACTGCAAGGGCGCTGGAAAAAGTTCATCAAATGGAAGATGGAGATGTGCGCTAACTTCATATATTAAAAACTGGTTGAACCAAACACCAAGAGATAAATTTCCACCAAACTCTGCTTTTGAAATGGCTTGGCAATTAAGGAAGGTAGGAACCTACACTTCTTCAGACATAAAGCTTCATACTCTGCCCAGAGTGCCAAACTGATGCAAAATCCATTCGCATTTTAGTACAAATGCAAGAAATACATCATGACCAGCTAAGTCCCATAAAATATAGTTATCCTCTTACTAAGGGGTCATTTCATCTCAAATCGTCCAGGCAGTTAGGGTTAAGTCTTTTTTTCCAAAAATTTTTTTTTTGTAATTTCTACATCGAAATCCATGAGACACGTATTTTTTCTTTTTGCTTGATTTTGAGTTCTTTCGTCGTGGGCAATTTTTGAAAATTTGTCTGAAAACTCGATTTTACTCTATTGGTACATGTTAATTTTTTTTTGAAAATTCGATAACTTTGCGAAAAAATGACCGATCATTACATTAATTTCTCCGTAAAAAAATCTCTGCACTTCCGCTTGAAAAATGTTCGGGAACTTCCCCGTAGGCACAAAGTGTCTTATCCTGGAGCCATACTGCCTGTCCCATTGCCTGCTTTCGATGTGGTCACATAAACAAGAGATTTCCACAGAAGTTTTTAGTGCAAGATTAAACTAAGATAATTCATCTCAGCCGAAGTGTTGGCTGCGACCTCATTCAAATTTATATCCCTCAGAGCTGGAAGAGTTGTTATTTAAGTAAAGGTGACGAATAGCCGCCTTAGAGGGGTTGATATTGAGATCCACTCTGGTCCCACCAGCTTTCGTTAGTGGTGAGAGAATAATAAATAATTATGTATCAATAACCAGAGTTGAGAGTAGTGTACTAGGCATTTCAGTAGCACTAAATATATTGGAAAAAAATAGATTTTTCACTATTTATCACAAGCTTAGTGATAGTGGAAATTTTCTTCACTACCACTAAATACTTTAGTGATAGTGCTATTTTGTTTCACTATACCTAAATTAACTGATGGTGAACAAATCGACACTGCACTCAAATAGTGAAAAAATTTGAAAATTCACTACATAAAGCTGCAAGAAAAATATTTTCACTCAACTTTCAAAAATTAATGCTAATGAAAATTTTCGAGCCATCAAATTATGTGCCGCATATATGTACACATACTTACATACATATGTATGTAAATGTGTAGCATCATAACTTAATATCGGTTGCCATGAATGATGCTCATAGTTTTGAGGCGCTGAGAGCTACACACTTTTACTCACAAAATTATGCATATGAGTTTTTTTGATAATATTCGCAATGTTTTACATGGTAAAAATTTTCTGTTAATTCTGTATTAAAAAAGGGCTTATATTTTAGCAAACCCCGTTTAAACCCAAGATTGAAACTGTGTTCAAAATTAGGAAAAATATCCAATGTTTTATCAAACTTTAGTGTAATAATATCCAAATTTCAAATGTCTAAAACTTCGCGTTGTTTTTTGAGAATTTTTTTGAGTTATATGTAGAATAATATGCAATAAACTGTAAAACTCAATTTCTCAATTTACTGAAAAAATAATAAGATTTTGTAAAGAAAAAAATGTTGCACTAGGCTGAAAAAATTAATTTTAGTGAAATTTTTTTTTTCATTTCACTATCACTATTGTATTAGTGAGGCAGATATTTCGCAATTCACCACTAAACATCAATAGCAGTAATTAAAAAACTTCCACTATCACTAACTATTAGTGAAAATTGAAAACTTAGTGCACTACCCCCAACTCTGTCAATAACTAAACAGAATTAAGGCGGGGAAATACATTGGGGCGATTCATCTAAACGCGTGAATGCCTCGTAACTGCGCAAACCTCGTACACTTGCATGAAAAACTGGTTTTTTTACTAGGTCTAGATGAATACCCTAATTATTTGTTTTTTTATAACTTTTATTAAGAAAGAGCATTTTGTTTTAGTTATAAAACCTTTTGCAGCGGTTAAGTAACACCGATGAAAAATTCTAAAATTAATTACACATCACATTTTTTAAGAAATGTTAATACCCATATGTACTCATGTGTTCATACATACATACATATGTCAGCGTACACCAAAGCGATATTGTAATTAAATTTCAAAGAAAAGTTCTTTAAACAATTATGCAAATCCGAAATAGCATTTACGTACTTACTTAAATCCCAATCCCACGCACGTATTTTCAACCAAACGCACACTTAATCCCATCAATTCCATAGATATTTAACAACAATGCTGAAAGCAACAAAAATACGCACAAGAATGAATTATTAAGCAGTTTGCCTGCAACAGTTGCACGTCGTCTCAGTACAGTTATAATGACATGTAGACACAAAAGTTCAGATATTTAAGCACACAATGCACACAGTGGGACAGAAGTACTTACTATGTAAGCACATACAGATATATATTAATGCGTATATAGCACATAATGCGTGCCTTCCCATGTCATGTTTCTTTTCATGCTTCAACAAAAGTCAACCCGACAAAATATCGCTTGAAAGCATTAATGGCGCAAATTATCAAAGACTTTTGAAATGCTAGAGCTGAAGGGCGAACAGAAGGCATTTATGGAAAGAAAAATAAAAGTAAACATTTTTTTTTTTAGTTCTCTTCAGTGCAACAGCCAGATCGCTTATTTAGTTTGCCTGAAAATTTGTGCGTTTGCACGTAAATTATTTCCTGACTGTTAGCTTTTATGCAAATGTGGTAAGCATATGTGCATAGTTGGCTCTTGAGTGGCATATCCATATTCAGCTTAGCGGTGGTTTAAAATTGTGTGCAAGCCTCCTTATGGCATATGCGCTTTGTCATACGCTATTCCTGGTATTTTCCTTGAGCCGATGAACTAAATTTGAAACTTTTTTTGTTGTAAAACATGCATTCACATATAAATACATCTGGCAGAGATATGGCAATGTGCATGCACTCCTGCAGTACTGCCATTTGTTGACCCTTATTTGCCGGCTTGTTGATTGATCGCCTCTTGCATCTTCATTTGTTGTGCTGAAGCTCTTTGTGTCTCTATCTTTGTTAGCGGTTGCACAAAAAGGGCCAACCAGTAAGTAAGTAATAAGCCAACGCTGCTTTTGGTTAAACTTAAGAATGTAAAGAATATGGTTTTGGGAAAAATGATACCATACATATGTATATGTATGTATGTATGTATATGAATTTGTACACGCGCCTGTTCACATGCGCATGTGTATGCCTTACCGTTAGCGTGAAATTAATGTGAAAACTTTAGTTGAAACAACTCAAATCCCAAATTTGATTGATGTTTTTTTTTAATGTTGGTCAAAGCGTTGCGAGTTCAGCGAACTTCTTTATCTTAATGTATACAAGAATATTGTCTTGCTTCATATCTTAAAACAAAAACCTTTAAATTTTAACGAATTATAAGTAATTAAAATGATTTAGCGCTTTATTAGGAAGCATAAATAATCAAGTTTGCGACGCCTATTGCGACCCAATTTTGTAAAAACAAAACAAAACGACTTAATGTTGCTTACTTTATAGCATATCGCAAAATTTATACACATACATATGTACACATATACGTATTGCAAGCTGAGCGTGACGAAACTGTTTAACTTCAGTTGGAAATTATTGAGAGAATATAATTTTTATAGTGTTGTCTTAGATCTCTTTTTTCACAAACACTTACGTTGGGAATATTTTTTCCTGGCAACTTTTATTATCTAAATATTACCGTTATATTTAATGATCGCCTAATATCGTGTTATTTATTCATCGTCTGTCTACCTACAGCTCTATATTGCTGAGTGCTGATTTGCTATCCATCAGGTTCGTCGCTTAAGTCTTTTGTTATTCATATAACACCATCTATCTACAATCGATCTAACTGTTGCAGTTATAAAAAAATCGTAAGTTTACATATCATTCGTAATAAAATTAAATCTGTTAAGGCTCATAAAAATGTAGTAAACATTATACATTGGGCAAACACAAAAAAATAACAGATGCACATTCAAGCTCACTGACTACCGCCCTTCTACAAATTCATAGAATCGTGTGATTTAACTGCAAAATCCGACAAAATTAGGAAATAAAAGAACACAAGCATACAAAAATTAACAGAAATGAACTCCAAACACAGCTAGTTAAAACCTAAAGGCACACTGTGTGACTGTTTAACGATCTATAGAGCTAAACTAATTGAGTTAAACAAATACATAAAGTAAATTTTGAATAAAAAAAATAAATTAATTTGCATTAAATAACAATACAAACCCTGTTATAGCCGCACACTAACTCCGTAAAATACAATTTTGCTGTGTCTGTTTTGAATCAGTAAAACTATAATAATATCTAACCAATTTATTAGATGAACACATAACCCATTTCAAATATAAATAATTCAATTTCATTCACATTTCCATCAAATTCATCAGCATACTAGATGAGACAGCAACAACAAAATGCCAAAACCTTTTTTTGTCAATGCAAGAAAACAACTTTTAACCAAAGAGAGAACATAAAATTCAGTTCCAAAGAAAACTCATTAAATCAGCTTTATCAGCAAATCACTTGAATCATGTGTGAAAAAAAAAACTAACATAAGCACCAACTCAAACAGAAGAAGTACACGACCAGAGCAACAGATACTTTCCTACAAGTCAACAGCCGCCGCTGCAGAAGTGACCAAAACCCAAAACAGCAGCCGCATTTGTATGTGTTTATTTGCTTGGAAATTAGAGCCAAAACAAACCAAGCGATCAGAGTAGGCAACAGAATAAACGCCGAAAATTAAAGTACAATAGGTCTATGAAAAGGCGAGTATAAAAAAAGCAAACACTCTCGTAGAAGAAAAGAAATATCGAATAACAGACAATAGAGCATTTTCAAAAGCAAAGTCAATAACAAAAAACAAGTTATGACAGAGAGAAAAAAAAGGTAGAGGCTAACCGACAGTGATTTTAACAGAATTACTACTAACAGGTTGCGTGTTAACATAGCAAATGTTAACTTTAGGTGTTGTTAACAAGGCACATCCAACAAGGTGGAAGTGATTTTTGAACACTGGCTATAATTTCAAATGATGAATAATTTTTAAATAATGATTAAAATATATTAAGTAAAATCGCTGAGAGACACTTTTAGCATTTTTAACGCTTGCAAACATTATAGATTCTAAATTTTTTATGCACACATTCTCATTTTCAATATCAAATGACAAAAATTTTGAACAATTTCATATTATTATTTTTAATTTTATATGATTTTAAAATGCTGGCAAAATTCAAAAAGAAATCATGGCCGACGAATTGAGCGAACGGTTTTACGCTCAATATTTGTGTCCATGGTACAATTATTATAGGTATTGTCTTCCCAGAGAGTTTTGCTTCACATCGAAATTCGTGCTTCCTTTTTTTTATTTTGACGCAGTTCAATGTTGATTCTTTTACTTTTATTTGGCTTTACTTTTTGTTTTCGTTCAATTTAATCTTTATAATTTTTATAAACAAAAGAAAAAACGTTTGAAATGAAGATAAGGTGATAGCAGGAGAACAAAAACAAAAATTTACATGTATTTTGTTTTTGCTTTGGCGGCGTAAACTGTCAAAATCTGTAAGAGTGTGTGTGGAAATGCAAACAAAATTTTTCAATTTGACATTAGAAGCCGTGAGGCGAAACACATACACAAAATCAGCTGATCTAGTAACACCACCTTATTCGCCTTGAAATGAAGTGAGCCATTCAAATTTTGAATTTCTTTACTAAGCAAATGTTTTTTTCGGTTTTGGCAAATTAAATAAGTTCTCTACAAGTAGGTTTGTTTAAGAAAATACGGGTACATATATGGTATATAGGGTATGGAAATATCCCTTTTCTCTAGCAGTAAACCTTTTAGCGTGGGCAACAATGATGTTTTTCAAATAAGGCAGATCGAAATATCCGCTCTCTGGGAAGACAATACCTGTAATTATTGTACCATGATTTGTGTCCTGCTTTCACCTTTTTTCAAGTTGGCATTTTCTATTTTTCATTAAAAATGTGTTGCGTGCTGTCAGATAATTTGGAATTGTGTTTTTTTTTTCGAGCACATTCATACATACATACATACATATAAAGAAAAACAGGAATGAAAAGGAGCGGGAACTACGAGCGTTGCGCTGTGTGTGGTAAGAGTCAAGACTTTAAAGTGGTGCGGCATTTTAAGGCACCTAGTTGCGAAGTTAGAGCACTTCGTTTGGAGAAGAGCTGCGGTGTTCGGTTGGAAGATTCTTCCCGTGTGTGTGAAAATAATTTCAACGAAATTGATTTTATTACTTGCCCATTGCAGCCAAATATTCTTAAGGGCAATGCATGAAGCATCCGAAATTTCTGAAGTAGCAATATCATCTGTTGATTCGTAGGAGCAAACTGAGTAAGTCTGCGTTTACTGTGAAATAAATAGGAGCTCCCTGATAAGTAAAAAAATTTGTTTTTGAAATTTTTAAATTTTTTTTGAATTTAAAAAAATCGGGCCTTTTCATGTCTTTTCTTAAAGTGAATGTAATTTTTTTTATTTTTTTTGGAAATTTAAAAATTTTGTTTTTGAAATTTTTAAAATTTGTTTGAATTAAAAAAAATAATTCATGTATTTGCTTTAACTGTATGTATTTTTTTAAATTTTTTTACAAATTGATCATGGAGCTTATTGATGAGGGATATATGTATTAATAGATTATTATGTCCGAAGCAGTGTCGGTGGCCAAGTCCGAGGAAGACTCCTCTTTTGTTCGCTTTCTTTTGATGATTTATCTACGAATCGAGTTATTTTCATCTGCCTATTTTATTGATGAAATTATCAAATCTAAATCCAAAAAATGTTTCACATTAAAAAAAATTTAAAGAAATTTTCAGCAAACCATACCATTGGTCAGAGCATTAACAGCCTGAAATTTCACTGCCGCTAAAATTGCTGCTGTTAACACTAAACCAAGCCTGCTAACAATTCTCTCACTCTCCTTCTCTCTCTCTCCTTCTCTCTCTCCCCCTCTCTATCTCTCCCTATACTAGCGTACACTGTGCTTTATCGATCACTATCAGCACAATGCAGCTCTACTGTTTGCCAACATTTAAAAAGCATTTCACACTGCAAACGCGCGCGGCTTTTCAACGCCAACTGGCAACTTTCGTTTGCAATGCTGCATGCTGCAAACAGACTATTTCCATCGTTATCGTCACGGCTGCTGCTGCCGGCGTCGTCGTCAACAATGTTTTCGATGTCGTTTAGCCCCAACTGCACTTTTTAGCGACTTGGCGTTCTTACCCTCATTTACTTAGTAGTTTTTAATTCTTTATGCAAACAACAACAGTAACAGCATTCAACAAGAAACATAACAGCAGTAAGCGAAAAGTCTGCGTTGGGGAACGTGTGACGACGCAAACATCGAAGGCGATGACGATGACGATGCCGAAGCCAACGACGAAGCTTCGTCGTCGGCTCCAACAACATCGACTACGACAACGTTGAGTATGACAGTTCTACGGCGCTTTTAGCCAAGAATTCATTTCATTATTGTAATGTACGTTGCGTTCGAGGCATCGCGTTTGCGGGTTTACTCCAAAACGAAACTTAACGATTTGCCGCATTTAGTTAACGTGAATTTTCAAAAGTGCCAGTTCAGCGTGTTCGTGAGTGTGTTGTACTCGTAAGAAAAAGAAATCAACGCAGCACTTAACGCTTTGAATTGCTTTAGGTAACATCTAAAGCGTAGAAATTTTATTTATGTACTAACATATTTTCTTAATATTAACGGTGATAAAAATTAGCTATTATATCTGTAACTGTAAATGAATATATGTAACTGTAAATGAATTTCGTGTGCTAATACAATATTTATGCTTACGCGTGCAACTTATCAAAAAAAAACACACACACACAATAAAAATTCAAATTATGTATGTACATATGTATGTATGTATGTATAAGAAACCACAGTGAAATTACGCTCATGGAAATTTCGTAATTTTGTGAAAGTGTTTTGTGTCGCATGACAATTGGCAACTAACAACTCAACTCGCCCAGTGACATTTGCGGGCTATTTGTCGCTGATTACCTCGTGCGCTCCGCTGACGCATTGCCAATTCGTCACACATTTGTGCTATGTGGATATTTTACTTTACACCTTCGCAGTGAGTGCAACCGTTTTGTAAACAAAAGAAAGTAAAATTTATTATTAATCAGCAATATTATGAAATTTGTTTGGAAAGTGTGTGAAAGCTGGTTGTGAAAAATATAGAGCATGTTTATAAAGTATAACACATTGCAGTGTGATTAACTGTGAGAAAAGTTTGCTGTTTCAATTTGCAGTGTGTGAAAACTGATAAGCCAGATAAGCAGAAAAGCTGATATTTTAAGCAATGTAAGTTTTATTTAGAAACGTTTAATTTTACATATGCTAATAATCCTAGCAGTTATTTTGCGAGTTTCTCAATGCACGCTGAATAATTTTACGGTTATAAAAATAAAAAATTTTAATTCGGTTTTAAAACTTTTATTACTCTTCTTATTTAGCACGGCATACAGTGAGTCACACAACTGTTCACAAGGAAATTTTTTTTTAAATATTCGCAATGTTTTTTACGTTAATATTTTTTGGTTAATATTTTATACAAACCGATGTCACCTACATACACCTTGTAAATCAAAGTTTCTAACTTTGTAAAAACTTTAGTAAAATTGAAAATGATACATCGAGGTTTCAAAATTTTTAATTAGACCTTTTCAAACATTTCTGTTTTATGGCTCGTAAAATTTTAGCATAATAAAGGGCAACGCGAACATTTGATCTTAATATACTAAAACTTCAAGGCAGATTAAAAAATTAAAAATTTCGCTGAGTAATTTTTGAATTTTTTTAATAAAATAAAAAATAAAGAAAGGTTTAAAAAGCTCTATGAAGTGATACTTTCATACAAAATTTGCGATTTGTAAAGCATATAAAATCTTCTTTATTTTTTATGAATTTGGGTGTAAATTTTTTACAAATTTATAAAAAAAAATTTATAAAATTAGCTCTATTTTTATATAATAATAATAATAGATTGGCGCTTACACATATGTTAGTGTTTGGCCGAGCTTCTCCTCCGATTTGTGGCGTGCGCCTTGATGTTGTCACACAAAGGGGAGGGACCTACAGTTTAACGCCGACTCCGAACGGCGATTGTATTTTTGTGAGAAGCTTTTTCATGGCAGAAGTACCATCGGAGGTTTGCCATTGCCAGCCGAGGAGTGACCGCTGTTAAGAAAAAACCTTTTTTCTAAATTTTTTTTCGACGTTGCTCTGACCAGGGCTTGAACCCAGGCCTGCGGAGTGGAAGCGCGCACTGCTCACCACTACACCACAGCGGCTATTTTTATATAGTATATAGATTTAAAAAACATTGAGTATATTGTAAAAAAATCACTTTGTGAATAATTGTTGGAGTCACTGTATATGATTCAAGTATAAAAAATGTTTTCTACGCTTACGCAGTCTCTCGTTCGAATTGCGTATATGATTTCAATTAAATAAAGATTCAGTTCGAGGTGCATCTCGATCATTTATATGTAATTCATATTATATGTATGTATGTATGTATCAAGTATGAAAAATGGAGCTAGAATTAGCAACTCAACCTTCAGGGACCTTAAATATTTTGATGCATTTCACCATTCAGAAAATTATTTTTATCCTAGAAGCGAAGCTGAGAATTTATACTTGATAATTGAGCCACTACTGTTTGTTTTCTCGCAACAGCGTTCTTGATCAAACCAAATAACTAGGATCATTGCCAATTAAAATTTCTGTTGGAGATGCTAACTCCGAAAAGCTTCGGGCTAATGATTACCTCTTAAACAGTTTGTATATCCGGGGTAGGATATTTAAAAATGTTGCCCAGAGCCGCTCACCCAAGCGATCTCTATTCTAAGTAATTTATATAAAAAAAAAGGCTCATAAGATATCTCCCGTGTGAATTTTTGACTAGGATACGTTTCCGCAGCATAGGCGAAGTTCATCGGTGATGAATTTTCATTCTAATTGTGCAGGGTCCTTTGGGTGTAGTTTTCTTTTCCCTTTAACTAACGCACCGTGAAAGCCATTGTTTACCTAAAAGATAATGACCCGTTAAAGCTTTGATACATACTGTTTTCTTATATATATATCCCTATAGTCGGGAAGTCAAACTGGGTTAATACTGTTCCGTTTAGCCATCCCTGTCCATCATAATTTTTCATTTAATCGTGACTGAGCTTACGGCCTGAATTGCAGCCTGGCTGCTACTGAAAATAAGAATAACCTTACCAGCAGCTTAGGTCTCGGGTTAATTGACAAATCTGTTTCTCAGGAGTCCCAACTTCCGTTGAGCTGTCTTCCTTAAAAGAAGTTTGGCAAGAGTTTCCACCGGTGTTTCAACCATATCCAATGGTAGAAGATTGAAAAACGTATTCAAAACACATTTTGGCAGTGTCCGGCTTGCTCTGCTGATGCAGATCATACCAATCTACAATACTTAGTTATAAGACACATTATTTAATTCAGACCACCACACAGTAACTTCGCCTAGGAGAAATTTTCTAACAACTGCTTATGCTTGGGTGCAGAATTACAGGAGTGCAGTTTGACAAGTCGGTGGCTTTTTCAATAATTTTTAAGCATTTAATTGCTCAACATAGTCTCCTTTTAGCTCGATACATTTAGTTTCCATTCCAAATTATATATATTCTCTAAGCATTTCAAGCAGGCATTTGTTTCAGTGTTGAGCCAAATCTCTTACCGCCGATTCATTTCTTCAGGTTTGAAAACAGAAAAAAGCCAATTGGGGGGAATCGTGAGAATATGCGTGAGAAAATATTTGTTGACATGAGAAGCGCACTTAAAGCTACTATATGAGACACTGAAAAAATAGAAAGTGATTTATCAAGCTGCTCTCGTAATAGCCTTCTTGTACCGCTAAGCTATATTTGCTTTCCATTTCAGCTTCTTATCCAACAAAGCTCCATGAAATTTGGCTTTGATTGTGAGATTTGGTTCAATTAATAATGGTTTCAAACGAATGAAATAAGGTAGAAAATAATATGGGGGATGCCATAGGAATCTCCTTTAAACCAAGAATTTTAAATATTAAGATAATTATGCGAGAGGTTTTTCTCTTCGTAAGCTCTATTCGAAAAAAGAGCGTTTCTAAATAAACGTTTTCAGGCTGTGCTTATTCAATAAGCTTTATCGAAAGTTCTGCGGATATCCCAGCTATTTCAAGACAAGTGAACCGGTTAATTACTAAAGGGACATGACAATATTGATGCAGCTCGGTTCGTTTAAAGGAGCTCTGTTGAACCGCATCAAATTTTCCATATCCAAAGCAACGGAAGCCAAATAAAAACCTATTCCCCATTACTACATATTTGCTGTAAATTTCCCTCTTCAGTGGTAAGATAAAGCGAACGGTCTTGTAATTCTGGCTGCATATGCAAAAGGGAAGGACTAAAGAATCGCATACACAAGATCTATTGGTAGAAAGTTTTTGTATTTCTCATTTTCCCTTTTTACACAAATATCAAATAGGTATGTGCCCCTTCTACTTTTAATATATTATTCTTAAATGCAAAAAACTTATTACTTTTTATGTCTGCATATTAGGGTGATCCTTAAAATATCAAAATTTAGATTTTGTCTGAGACGCCCTTTTATTTTGTTCTACGTACAAAAAACGCCACCACGGAAATTTCAAAATTAAAAAAATTTTTTTTAAATCGCGAAAATTCGACAAAATATTATTGAAACTTATTCATATAAATTACAAACTCGCTGAGTTATAGCTTTCTTAAATTTTAGCGATTTTTAAAAAAGGTTTACGTTTTCAAACACTAGTAGCGGCCTCTAAAATTTTTTTTTTCATTTTTAAATTTTCGTGGAATAAAATAGAGAGGTGCCGCATGATGTTGATAGTTTCAGAACCACCCTAGTGCATATACACATGTATATATGTATGTGCATATGTGTTTCAACATATTTGGCACCAAAAGCGATTCCCTTTTACATAAAAAGTGGCACTAAAGGCCAAAAAAAAAAAAATGCAGCGTGGAATGTGCACCATTTAGGTTTCAAACTACACTCACTGGAACTATTATTTAGCTTCCGAAGTGAGGCGTTTGTAAAAGTGAATAGAAGTCTTTCATTTGCTTTAAATACTTATACCTGCTCGGAAATGTCTAATCTTTTTTCCTACTATTATCGTATGGGTATTCTTACATATGTCTATCGCATTTCATTATTTATTTTAATGCAACAAACAATAGAAATCAAAATAAAATACAAGCCTGTAAATTTTACAATGTAAAATGACAGCAGTAGCAACAACAAAAACGTCACCACAAATTTGCAAACACCAACCAAAGCATAAGTTACAACTGTCCCCAACAAAAAAAAATAACAACAACCACATACATACATATATACATATGTGCATATGTCAATAGAGTTCACCAGGCCAATAGCAGCATATTCAACCTCAATTCGAATTTAACGTCGCATTGCCATTGTTGCTGTACTGTATTATGTATATGGGATATTCCTTTTTAAAGTTTTCGATATTTGATGTTTTTTGCCGTCAACGTGCGCTGCTCTGCATATTTAATGAATACTGGGTGCCGAATTCTATTGCGGTTGGGATTCTCAACTTCATTTTTTTTTTATTTGCACACATATGCACGTATGCAGATACACATCTGGTAATAGAAATTCTGTTAAAATTAATTTTACATACATACAAATGTACATACATGCGTACATACATTTGTGAGTATATGCCATGTATGTAGATATGTATGTAAGCTCTTTGATTTTACAGCTCACTGTTTTTGGTGTGCCTGTGACCGTTTTACTGACTAATTTTTACTGCCAGCTCGGCCAACAACGTTTTGGCTTTGGCAATGGCAATGGTATTTTACTCTTGGTCGCGATTAGTAATCAAATCATAAACACCGGTTTGTCGATCGTTGAACGCCGCCGCGCTTCGTCACCACGTCACAAAGTCATGCGTTAAGCACGGCTTTTGCGCGTTTCTACACAGCAATAATTTGCTTTGTGCTATTGAATTTGCGATACTAAGCTTTGATTTTGTTTTTTGTGATTGTTTTTGATTTGATTCTGTATTATTACGCATACGTATTTATATACATTTGTATGTACATTAGGGCGGTCCAAAAATGTATGCGAGAAAAGTAAAGTCAGAAATTTAATGTTCTCACCCCCTAGGATTGTTCTATACCGAAAAAAATTATACCCTTGTTTTTTTATTTTAAAATAAAAATATATTTAGAGGTCGCTCAAAGCGGTCAAAGTTTCCCATCTGTTTTGTATGAGGAAAAAAAGACTTTTCGTAGAAATGGCATAGAATCCATGAAAATCAAAATTTTTAATCTGAAAACGTACTTCTCTTCAAAAGACTTCAGAGAATAACGCCCAATTTTTATTTAAACATTTTTTGAATGTGGAAAAAATAGTAAGAAATACTTTTTAACGCTTCTTTTTGTATTTTTGATTTTTTGGGATTTTTCGGAGACCCCAAAAAAAATATTTAAAATTAAAAAAAAATTTAAATAAACAACTGCGCATTATTATCTGAAGTCTTCTGAAGAGAAGCAGAGTTTTCAGATTGAAAAATTTTGATTTTCATGGAGTCTATGCCATTTCTACGAAAAGTATTTTCCCCTATACAAAATACGACGCGCTTTGAGCGACCTCTAAATATATTTTGATTTTTAGATAAAAAACAGGGGTATACTTTTTTTCTATATAGAACAATGCTAGGGGGTGAGAGCATTAAATTTCCGACTTTACTTATTTTGGACCACCCTAATGTACATACACACATACGTAAAGCTGTTGCCACTTTTGCATATTAATTGTTCATATTTAAACAATATGCAGCTATCTTCAGTGCTAGGCTGTAATTTCTAGCCAATCACACCCAGTTCGTTTGTAATGAAATTTATTCAGTTTACCTACTCAGAATATATGCATAAATAAGTACTTACATTTGTATGTATGTACATCCATACATGCAGATTACTGAGTATAAATGTCTCCACCTACACAGTTATTTATGCCCATAAGTGTGGAAACGTATTTTCCTGTTTGACGCTTTCATTAGCAAAACATACATATGTATGTATGTATGTACATAGTTAATTATAAACAACATTTTCATTATTTTTTCTTATTTGTCCTTTTTAAAAAAACTTCTGATTACTGTTTTATTCCACTTATTGTCGCAGCCAGCTGTATTTTGAAGAGTACATTTTTTTATTTCTTTAGCTTATTCGCCTATCTCAATACTTAGCAATTTCTTTTAGTTTTGTCGTGATGTGAGGCATTCCTCCTCCTCTGATGGCGCCTTCGGCTACTGCTTTAAATACTCCTGAATACGCCTGCCTAATATCTAGGCCGTTTTAATACTCACTAGCTGGCAGTGGTTGCGCGAGGCTTCGCCACGCCCGTCAAAATATGCAGAAAAGTCAAAATCTTACCCCCTTATTCTTAAAAAATAAAATAGCTTTAAAAAAGGTTCATAAATTGAAAAATTTATAAAAATTTCACTTTATAGAGCTCTTTAAACCTATTTTATTTTTTATGAATAAGGGGGTTAGTGTTTAGACTGTACTGTAGACCAACTTATTAGACAACATTTACTATGGGTCTCACCAAAGCAATTTAACTGACAAATGATGATTCGCAACTTCAGTCCATTTCAATTTGAATTAGCCAAGATATGCCTAAAGCTAAGTTAAGTAAAAAATATTAATTATTCTTGCAAAATTGTAGTTTTTACGGTAAACTAGAACATTTTTAGTAGATCACCTTTTTTAATTTTTTATTTGTTCTATGTATGTTTAAACTTTCTTCATACTATTTCAAATTCAGTAATTGATGAAAATAGAAAAAACTCATGAGTGAAAATTATATAAAAAATAAATCCTCAATTAAATTTTTCTTCATATCTTCAGTGTGATACGCCAATGTTTTTGTCTCAAGGAGGGGGTGTTTCCTACGGAAGTTCATTGCCCTCATGTGATCCATACAAAAAAAAAACAAAAAAAGTTGCTTGGCGAACTTTTTTTTTGCCTGTAAGGCGATACGCTCTAATTTTTTATGGAGCACATGAGGTCAATGAACTTCCGCAGGAAAAACCCCTTTCTCGAGACAAAAACATTGGTGTACCACACTTTAAAATCCGACTATAAATCCCGAAGACATGAAGAAAAGTGTAATTGGGCGACTACAAGGAGGTGTACGGCGAACTTTTTTTCGATACAGTATAATGTACATTAGACCGTATCGAAAAAAAAAGTTCGCCGTACACCCCCTCATATAAATTGTTTTTGAAAAGCATTTGAAAAAA
>JAPVRG010290064.1:3117-19051 GCA_029783565.1 Rhagoletis cerasi
GTAATCGGGTACCCGGGTACCCGGGCATTACCCGACTTGCCCGGGCACCCGGGTAATACCCGGGTAAATGCAAACTAAAATTTCAATATTGGTAATTTATGATTCGATTCCATTTCACTTGGATGAGATCACTTTACCGATGTCGAATCGAACTCGATTCGATGAGACAAATCTAAGTCATAATGCCGTTGCGCTTTGTTTAGAAAAAACAACTGCGATATGATGTCGTTTCGAGTTAACCCGGATGACCAGACCGACGCACAGTGGGAAGAATTGTATCGTTTTGGCAAAAGTCCATTGACTACTCAAATTTTGATCGATTTAATTTTTTTATTTTTATTTTATACTCAGAAGGGTTTTAATTTTAACATGTGACTGCGATAGACTTGAATTGGCTCGAGTTTTCAAGGTTGTGTTGTTACAAATTCAAGTCTATCGCAGTCATATGTTATAGTGAAAACCCTTCTGAGTATTAAAAAAAAAAATTGAAATCGATTAAAATTTGAGTAGCCAATAGATTTTTGCCAAAACAAAACAATTCTTAACCCTGTGCGGTCGAAAGGAGTTCGATTTTAACTCGCCCTAGTTCTTTGACAGTTTCGGTATTTATATGAGAAACTACCTACTAACCTTGGGAAATGGCGCAATTTATGCGGCGCTAGCGCCATAACGCCAGCGCTAACTTTGGCGCTAGCGTACGGTGCCAGCGCAATAGCGCAATAGCGCCATTGTGCATCCATTCAACTTATATAATAATATCGATAAATAACCGTCTTGCCATCTCCTACTGTCGGCTCCATCACTCTTATTTCATTTAGCGCAATTTTATGGAATGTGGTCGGCAAAAATCTTTAAAGCTGCAAATTAAGTTAAATTGAATAAATATTTGTGTTAAAATGGATAGTCTGTTAGATATGTTCGATTCACAAGAGAATATCAACACGTGCCTGCCCCCGAGAAACTAAACTAAAGACTATTAATTGTTTTTTTTTTATTAAGAAAGCACGAAATTGAAGTAAAAATTATTTAATTATTTTTACATATTTTCATATAGTGGCACAAATAATACTTAATTCACATTAACATTCCTTTATATTTATTGAATATTTCTCGTATCTTTCCTTTTGTTTACTTAGGCCCCTGTCTGTTTTGCTGGTCGAAAAGCAATGTCCATTCTTACGAGTATCCCAAAAGTGCCTTACACTGATAGATTATTGGTGTTAGGACAAAAAAATTTTGTTGGTATCATTTTTACGCTGGCGCTATATTGGCGCTAGCGCAATATTGACGCTGGCGCTTTTCTGTGGGCGGCGTTAGCGCAGTAACGCCAAACATGGCGCTAGCGCCATTGCGCGGCGCAGCGCAGTGTTACCCATGCCTACTACCTACTGCAGACAGATCGCCAAAAAACTGTTTATTTGATCTTTGTCAAAAGCATGGTGAGGTCATCCCAGTCATAAAATATATGTATTTCAGTAACCGCTTTATTAATCTCTAGGGCCTTTATGAATTTTAGATATAGAAAAAAATGTTCCAATAAAATTGGCCATATTTTAAATTTTGAGCCAAAAATATTTTCCATTTACTAAACATCAAAAATATAGTAAATTTAAATCCATTGTTTTTTTTCAGTGTGTTCTGACATGCATCGGCGCTTATAAGCTTTTTAAATGTACAAGCATAAAATAAGCAAAAGCTCCTGCTACTGTTGTTGCAAATCAGTCAAAGCTTTTTCCGGCTAACAATAGCTGTTAACGAGCAAACCAAGTTCCTTGTTAGTATCTACATACTCACAAGCGAGGGTGCTTATGAACTTTGGCATTGAAGCACTTTGGCAGTCATTTTCGTAAATACATATGTATATATATATATATATTTATGTACATACTCACATGTATATGTACCTATGTATTTACATAAGTGATACAACACCAAGGAAATGCGAAAAAAACGCAAGTTGAACAAACAAAAGAGAAAATGAAGAAAATTGGCACCCGAGATGTTGGCAAGATTCACTAAAATTTTTTTGGCATCTCGTAGAGTATTTGTCCCTGCATTTTTCTTTTTCCTCCTCAGAATGGTTTCCTGTTTCCTTTATTAATCTACAATTCAATGTCATGGCGTTTAGAATAAATAAGTGGACACAAGTACACATACATAAAGGTGTACAATTAAAATAACCGTACCTACATACTTGTACGCTATTGCCTAGAGTGACAAGCATGAGATATACTAGCAATGCCAAGGTCTGTGTACATAGTTTAACCCTTGTGTTAACCCTCTAGTGCATATGGCCGTCGACAAGTGGACATTACTTAAATGCTCAAAAAATATAATTTAAATATTTTAGCACAAATTTGAAGAACAAGTCCATTCAACTATCTCATTTGCTTAATTTTTTGTATCTATGGTAATGTGTTAACTCTTCACATTTGAAAGATTTTTTCAGTTGAGTACACCGTTGTGCCCCTTCCGCGAACACCGTCTGTAGACGGGCATATGCAGTGCGGTACAAAAATAAATGTTTCAGTTATTTTGAATTTGCAGTTTTCGATTCACACACGAATGAACTTTATCTCTTTATTAGAATGATTTCGCGTTGGAAGCGTAATCATAAGAATAATAATTCTGATTTTATGGATAATTTTGTGCCCATACTAAGCATGTTTTTACAGCTAGCTGCACAGGCGGGGTATAAAATAACAGCTGGCTACATAGAACCGCCCATAGGCGGGCTACCAATTTTCGGAACTGTAGGTCTATTCCTGGGGTTGAAGAAAAAATGAAGGTGCATTTAAGTTTCATGGTGAACTTAGTCACATGTGAATTTTATTTTTAAAAATCTTGTATATGCACTAGAGGGTTAATACCGAAATTTTATTACGTTGTCTGGCTCCCGGAGTACCTGGGTACCCACCAATATTTGTTTTAATATTCTTTAAAAATTCTTGTTGTGGACTAATATTTATTGGAAGTATAGATTGAATTAATATTTATACGCCTTTCTATTAGAAGTTTACAAATTTGGTTTTGAGGGGAGTCCCTAGGTCTAAGTTCGGGCGATACCGAGCCTTATATACCCGGAGCACGTATTAAATTTTTTTTTCATCTTTCTGTAAACTAGCTTTACATGATAAGTAGGGGTGTTTTTCCCAATTGAAAAAAATTTCAATGATATGCTCAGTTAGGTATAATGAAATATTTGAACCAAGTTAGGCAGAAATCGATAAAGTGGTTACCGAGATACATTTACATATGCGGTCATCAGGCCATAAAAAAGCTATGACAATTTTATTTCTTGTTAAGTACTAACTTGGAGTAAATTAGCGTTCCTAGTTATTGAAATATCGGAGTTTTCGTATTTCTGAATTGCACCATTCCAATTTTAGTCAGATTTAAAAAATTTTCAATTAATTTCTTTATTGTACGAAGAGCAATATGTGAACTAAGTTTCGAAAAAATGGATAAATCGGTTGCACAGATACACATACGTATGTCCAAAAAGTTGGGGCAATTTCCTTTACCGCTAAGAGATTATTGCAAACATCGATTATGAGTGAATTAGCTTCATTAGCTTCTGATTTATCGCAGTTTCGTATTTATGTAAATTTCTGTTATATGGGAGGTGGGCGTGGTTATTGTCCGAATACAAAAACATTTAACCCTTTTCAACCAAAGCCTATACAAGCAACAAAATAAAAAGAAAATTGACCAACATATAAAACAAAAACTGCGATATTTTAGTAACTAGTGAAGCTAATTCACTCAAAATTGAGATTTAAAATTATAAGTATATTAGCGAGTAATAAGAATAATATATGTAAGTTTTTGAAAAATGAGAGCGTAGCCACGCCCACTTATGGATTTATATTTATATCTTGGTAATCGCTTTACCAATTTCTATTAAACTTGGCACAAGTGTTGACCTTGGTCCAACATAGAAAAGGTTTGAAAAGTTTTGAAATCGTACAATAACAACGCCCACTTCCCATACAACGGTAATTTACAGAAATACGAAATCTGCGATGAATCAGTAACTACTCAGCGAATTTACTCAAAATTTATGTTTGCAATAATTCCTAAGCAATTAATACGATTATAACTAATCTTTAAAAATGAGCGTGGCACCGCTAACTTTTGATATCATATGTGTATATACTTGACACAAAAAAAGCAGGATGTTGAAAATATTTGAAATCGGGATCAAATTACGCCCACTTTTCATATAACGGTAAATTTCTGAAATATGAAAACTGCGATCTTTCGAAATTTGAAAACGGCAATTTACTCAAAGTTGGTACTCATAACACTCTCTTACCAATAAATAAGATTTTTAAGAACTTTTGACACCCCCGCCCACTTATGACCACTTAAGTTTACCTCGGTAACCGCTTTATCGATTTCTACTAAATTTTTTCTTTGGGGTAGTTTAAGGAGCCTTTCGGCCGGTTGAATAAAAAGCAAACAATGCTTCTTTTTCCTCCAATGCGTTTCGGTGTTTCTCACATCTCCCTCAGGGAGTCTTACCTATATTTTATTTCTTTAGTCTAACTGAGCATATTATCGAAAATGTTTGAAATAGGAAAAAAGCGCACCTCTTTACCACGTAACAGTAGGTTTCAGAATCATGAAAAACCGATTTTGCGCCGGGTATTTAATGCTCGGTTTCACCCGAACTTAAACTTCTTTACTTGTTTCATGCACAGCTGGTGTTATAAATCACTTCTTTTTCTTTTTTATTGGCGCTGTAACCGACTCTTGCTGAGTCCAACAAAGCACGCCAGCCGTTTCTCTTCTGTGCCAACTGATGCTTGTTGGGCATGCCAATTGAAGCTAAGTCTTTCTCCACCTCGTCTTTCCATAGGAGAGCAGGCTTGCTTCTTCCTCTGCTACCAGGGTTCCGAGTTGAATACTTTCAGAGATGGAGCGCTTGTGTTTATTCAAACGATATGGCCAAGCCAGCGGAGCCGCTTTTTTTAATTTACTAAACTATGTCTATATCGTAAAAACCAGTAAATCTTAAGCATGTTGTCATTGTCCCTGATTCTGTGCCATATATCAGCACAAGCGTGATGAGTGATTTATAGAGTATGATGCTTGCACGGCTCGGAGAGGTCCTTCCCAATCCTAACGGAGCTCGTAGTATTGCTCACCGTCATTTTACACAGCCGTATTAGTTTCGAGTGGATATCAAATTCAGACATCGCAGCGTATAGGCAGCTCCTTTTTGTGCTGTCGAAAACGGCATTGTAATCGACACATAGTCTATGGTGGGTTTATCAGAACTAAAGCCGCACTCGTAAGGACCAATTAGTTTGTTGCCGACCGTCAAGTTTAGTCTCTTACACGTCACGCTCGATAAGAGCTTATAAACCGCATTAAGAAGGCTGATTCCATGGTGGTTTACGCGTTAGGGTCAATTTCCGATGAGCTATTTAAGTAGATTGCTGATTAAGTTCAAAAATTAATTTTTAGATCACGCATTCAAACTGTACTTAAATGCCTAATTTTGGCAATTTAAATATTAGGAATTCAGCCCTGTGTTTATACCAAACATCAGTCAGAGAAGGTGCATTTGTACCAAACATCAATCAGAAAAGGTATTTACGTTCTCTGCAGCAATCAGCTGTTCAGTACAAAATGTAAACAAACAAACAAATGCAACAACAATTTCAAAGAACAAGCATCATGCGCGCTATCTGTTGGTCAACTGGAAATGAAAGTGTCAACAACTATTTCAAGGAACAAGAAACAGCGCGCCATCTCTTTGTCGACAAATGTTAATGTTAAATGAAAGTGATCTGAAAACCCACGAAAGCCAAATGGCATTCAAATAACAATCCATAATTAAACTTAAGTGCCGTTTAACTTTTTCATCGGAAATTGGCCCTTAAAATTATTAAATAACACAACAAGAAAGAATGAGCCAATCGGTTCAGTCGTGATCAAGTGATTATGTTATTTACATTTATGTAATAAATAAAAAATGAAGTTGTTAATAACTTTTGAAGGCACCACTTTACGATAAAACTGATCCAATTTTCGTAATACGCGTCCAAAGGAACATAGCAAATGGTTTTCAATACTCATTCCGCTCAAAGTGCAAGTTAGACTGTACTCAGAGCTTAAATTATATCTTTGGTTTTTTGGTTTATTGTTACCATGAACATACATACATACATAGCTCGCCGAAATTTCGAAAAAATGTTTCGTCACTTACTGTCGGATCTTAAAGTGTGATATATCGATGTTCTTGTCTTATTCTTCCAAAGTTTATTGATCTCAAGTACCCAGTTCTTGTACTTAACCACAAGATCTCAGTTCCTACCGCCCTAAAGTACTACCCTAGTCATTAAATTTTTGCTAGGGAAGTATTTGGATTATACCAGTAGAACTATATAAAAAAAATTTATTGCCAAATGTAGGTATTTACCGAAAAATTTACATATACACAAAATAAGATAATTTCAGAGTTTATAATTTTTACTTAGAGATTCAATAAAAGTGAGTTTTGGCTTATTTGCAAGATATTTAAAAAAGCGTTGTTAAAATAGTACATATCCTGCGGTTCATTTTTATCTCATCTTGCATTTTATTGATTTCTGTCGTAATTTTAAGTATGTTACACACATGCACATGTACGTCCAAATACTATATGTATACTTATAAGTATACGAGTGGGCACCTCACTGACACTTGCCACCCAATGATTGACCTTCACGCCAGACAGTCAGCCAGACAGTCAGCCAGTCAAGCAGCTCAACGAAGCATATACTGTCAGTCAGCAAGTAATAACGCAACAACAAATGCAGAAGGAAACAACTGTTAACAGTGGCAAAAGTAAAAAAATAACTCAACAGGAAATCAATATTCGTGGTCAAGGTTAATGTCGACGGTTTGATGAGCTTGCATTCAAGCCCAAACATGATTATCGACTAACGGTTGACTAGACTTGGATCAGGTGGCGACGTATGTAGCGGGCGAAGCGTGGATATCTCCTGTACCTACACACGTTTAACTGCATATATATGCACATATACGACTAAGTACATGAGTACAAGAATATATACGAATAGCTGGCTGTATGAAGGGCAATGGCAATTATTGACCGTTAGATATGGCCATTGTGAGGCGTTGACTTCATTCAAATACGCACTTGCATACGTAAGTATGCATGTATAAACATATCTACATAAACATGCGAATAGCACAAACATCAATTGTCAGAGAAATTGTTATTTATACTTGCCTATGCACATAAACATGTTTGCTTTAATTAATACTAATGGATGAGGAAGACAGAAGAGGGCACGTGTGAATTTTTGTGGTATAGTTCTTTGTTCAAATACAATACATACATAGATACATATGTATGTATGCACGTATATAAAAAGTTATGTTAGTATGAACATATGCGTAAAAAGTACCGCGTAATTACTTATGAATTTGAGTGGCAGCGCCTTTGCAGTGACGTGCACACGGTATATACATACCTATACATATATATGTATGTATATTAGAGATATGCCATGCGATTATGCCAAAAATTGAAGTAACCAAAAAATATAAAGAACTCAATCCTTAAGTGACTACCCTGCAGGAAATTGATTTAATTTGAAAGTTATTTATAAACTACTTTATTTTCAATGGTAACTAATTGAAATTCTCACTACTTTACCTGCAACGAACTCATTTATTTAACATGGCGATGTCCTAGGAAGCAGTCAATTGCCTTTTCCTGCATATATTTTCAATTACTTTAAAATGTGTTTGGTTTGAAGGACTTTAAAAATTAATATTTGAATACGCCTTCGTTCTGCACTTCACAGATGCTTTTTCATAGTTCGGAGACACCAAAGAAAAATTCTTATTATAATTTCAGCATTTTTCTCTGACGGCATTCGAACCCGTACCTTCTGGAAGCCAACAAATAACAGCAAGCACCTCTGCACACTCAGCCACAGCCAGACATGTAAATATGCTGTCAAATGTTCGCTTTGAATTACAGTGAGCAAGTCAATAGTCCGACTCTGCATGTGATTTAAACTACTTTCAAATGCATTTGGCTTAAAGAACTTCGAAAGCAGTTAGTTTCCAACTACTTTCTCAATTGATGGTTCATTGGGTAAAAAAATTGCATTTGTTCCAAAGTAATTTTTCAATTAGTTGTTTTAAAATAAAAATCACTTCTTTCCGACAGGGCTCTGTCAACAGCTTTATAATTCCTTCTGCCGCCTTAATTCTATGTCCGTTTATTGAGCCAATAATTGTGTTTATATGCTTTGAGCATAAAAGCAAGTTTATTTTTGTTGCCTGGAATGCAGTAACCAGCAGTTCAAGAATTTTGGAGTATTTCGCGATCATGCATACGGCCGCAGAATGTAACTGAAAAACATTTTTTTTTTGTTACTGTTATTTCGGTATGTCTTTGTTAGATTTAGAGGGGGCGGGGCGGGTACCCCCTGGCTACGCCCTTGGAAGTCTCGAGAAATTCCGTAGCTTACCGATAAAAAAGAAACGTCATTAAAAATCGCGAAAAATTCCGAAAAATCATGAAAAATTCGAATAAAATACGAAAAATTACGTATTATTTTGAAAAAATACGAAAAAATATTCCAGAAAGCCGGCATAGTTCAAAAAGCTAAAATATATACCGAGAAATTACGAAAATATCCCGAAATCCTGAAAAAAAGCTTAAAAATTCTAGAAAAACACAAATCAATTCATTTCCTCTTATGATCCTAAAATAATCCCGAATAAATAATCACGAAAATCTGTGCAAATTCTGAAAAAATCACGAAAATCTCGAAAAGACTCAAATAAAAGCTTGAAAAGTCCCGAGTCCCTGAAAGAGTCTCTAAAACCAAAATATTTAGTTTTTAGTACTTAACTTGATTCCTTAAAGTATAACAGAATCAATTCGCTGAGCGAACTTCGTCGGGAGAAAGTTCGCTGTATTTTGCATAGCGTGGTCCTGCCGAGCGAAAGTTCCATACTGGAACCTATTACTTCGCAGGGCTCTGGCCCAGTTGAGGTTGTGATCGCCGATCCCCTGATTTGTTTGTCTGCTATCACATTCCCCTCTATTTGCTTGTGGTCGATTTTCTCGTTATAGTTCCTGCTTAGGTTTATCTCCGTACACAGACTATTGGCGTAAGCTTCCGCCTTCGACGTAGATAGGATAATTCTTGAAGACCAATCTACCGCCCCACACGCCACTATGGATAGTTTGTACATCTACCTTAGAATTCTGCTTTTAGCCAATTCTCCTCACGGCCCATCCTAATGGGCATATGTATATAAATACATAGATATGGTCGTACATTCAAACATTTGTACATATGTATGTTACATACATGCAAAGTAGGCGTTTCAAAAAAAAAAAAGAGGAAACGGCGGTAACGGCGACGATTATGAAAGCCACGGTACTACAGTAACAGTAGGGTATACCCTCATTTGAAGAGCATAAAAGGCAAGAACAAGTACTGACAAACAAATACAAAGTAGCTAGCTAAGCAGGCCTAAAATACTTGGCAAAGAAAGAATGACATGGAAGAATAAACAGAGCAGAAGGATACACAAAGAACAGAATGCTATACAAAGTACAGAAGGATACAAAGATCAGAACGTACAGGGATGCGAGCGTGCTAGTGAGTGAGGCTAAAGCCAAAAGCTGCTACAGTGACGCGAATGCCGTACGGCGTGTAGCGCAGCAGACAGTGCCGACATCAAGAGCCGCAAGCCGTCTTATGTAGTTGGGGAGATGACTTAGACAATATGTTTGCAGCAAAAGGGTAGAAGAATAGGGTAGCGAGCCTAGCCATTTTGGAAGTGGAAAGTCGAGGCAAAATCGCTGGAAAGTGAAAAAGAATGAAGAAGGATATGAAAATGAATGGGGGTAGGGTGATATGTAGTAGGCACAAGCTAAGTGTGCGCTGGTGTAGGCAAAGGCGGTGCAAACGCTGCAAATGGCGCTGATAGCGAAGAAAAAATTTAAAGTGCTTGTTACGGCTATACTTTTAAAGCACTTGCGACTTTAATGTATGAGAATCGTATGAGAATCGAAATACGAGTTTGTGTATTAGTACAGACTACCAGGTTTGGTTCCCCAAAGAAGTCTATCAGCTTTACTTTTTTAGCGGGACACGCGGCATAGCGAATGTGTTTTTAGACTTGAATCCCAAAAATCGTCAGGTTTCAGTTCATAGCATCAATTAAGGGCTCTTTGGACACAGAAATTCTTCAGATTCACTAAGTACTGATCAGATCGCAAGATTTGATGACTTCTTACTTTGCTTCATAGCAGCAGCTCTTGAAAGAAGGTCCATTTGGCACCTAAATTACTTGGGAGGCGCCCTCTAATCCAAATCCTCAATTCACTTAATGTGGCCACCAATGAAAATCCCTTTCTCGTTTTTTTGTTAAGTTGGCGTTGTGTTTCGAAGAACTGGAATGTCAATGCTGGACGATGAAGTCCTTTTTTCGGCATGAATGGGCCTGTGAAGTTTGCATTCCTTTCTATCGCATCCTCATTCGACGGAGTATTAGTTATCTTTGTCGGAAGGTAGCCTCGTCAGCTGCAGAGTCTTTTTTTTTATCAAAAGTAGGCCATAACTCGATGATAAGCGTCCATCATCTACTTCAGTTATCAAGCTCTATCTCCGTGCAGAATTCTGTGTAAAATTCTCTCGTCGTGATTGCTCCGGTATACAAGAGACCTAAAAGACTTTGAGATCTCGAACTTATGCTGATTATATAAAGAAATGCTGAACGGATGAGTCGCCTAAAGACTGTATTAAACACGTGAGAAATCTGAAAGTTTCAGTTAACAAATCCAAACACTCTTTATCGAGGAACTGCTGCGGAAATATTGAGGCCACTCATAAACCCCCAGGTACAGATACATGCTCGCTGAGAGACAAAACAGTAAACTGGATAATGAGCAATGAGGATACAATTAAGTTGTTTCTTGACGTCTAATTTTCAAAAATCTCGTCTCCGACAAAGAGGTCTGAAATGTCTATGCAAGTATATCATGGACGGATTACTCATTTAAGCCTCGAAAGGGTGGCGTGCAATAATGTCAATGGAATTAATGTCAATTGACATTAATACACATTCCGAAACGGAAATAATGTCAATTGGTTCGCCCCCCCTTCTCATCACAAAAGATATATAACATTAACCGGTGTATCTCTCTAAGTCCATCGATTTTTCATTAAATGTTTTGTCAGTGTTGAAGGAAGCCATTGGGCGACAAGAAGGTGTGGCTTCCATGCTAATAAACAACAACACCAATGCCGGACGTCCACAACTGGCCAGTGATTCCACGGAAAAGGGGTCCAGACGAGACAAAAAGGCGTGTCACGTTAAAGCATCGCTTCAGCAGAAGCAATGAGAACCATAAGTGTGCTACAGGCTAACCTATGTACATCATGCAAAGGGGACATCAACCACAATAAATAGGTTCACCATAGGCCTACTGCCAGAACCCTGCTTCAGCGGAGGCCAAGTAAGAGGCTTGAGTAGTTCAGGTAAGTTAATCCTCGACCGGCTAGGGGATACGCCCCGCGCTACCCTTTTGATTAACGGAGCTTTAATAACACATCATTATAAAATAGTCTATAAGCATATTTTTTGATGATTAAATACATCTTTCAACGGCTGTAGTCGATGTGTCGATGGTGGGTGGGATGTAGAAAATTGTCTTAGCATTTGCCTACTTCCCAGGTGACGTCCCAACCATACTACCATTCGAAGTACAGCAGTTCGTCGAATTCTGTCGACGCACAAATCGACAATTTAAAATTGGTTGCGATACGAATGCCCAACATACCTTGTGGGGCAGCTCCAACATCAATGAAAGGGGTGAGTGCCTTTAGATTATCTGCTACAAAATAATATAGAGTTTGCGAACAGAGGTTACAAACACACATTTATTATTGCCAGCAGGCAGAGAGTACTAGACCAAAATCTCTGCAGCAGGTAAATTTCTGAATTTATATGGAATTGGCAAGTTTGGGACAAGCATCGCTTTCGGGTCATCAGCACATCAGATTTGGAATCGCAGGGCGATCAGAGCTTCGTAACTTGACTTTCCAGCTCAGGAAAACGAACTGGGCCCTTTTTAAAATTCGGTGAAATGGAATCTTTCCAGGACAGCACAGTTCCACCCCGATGAAACGTAAGGTTCCCTGCTGAAACGGGGAACTGGGTGTATAAAGCGCAAACTGCCAGGAAGCTTTTCAATGGGGCCAAAAAATCACATCCATCAGTGGAAAGAGTACAATTCTGCTTTCACTGACTACAACAAACTTATTAAATGCTCAAGGAGAGAATCAATAGAGAGGCTGCCTCTCGTCTACATAAAGTTTTATTAAAGGATCCTTCTAAAAGGACAGGTTTCCTAAGAAGGAAGTGTGGCACCTTCACGAATAAAAAAAAATCGAGACACTAAATCACTTCATGTACATTTCCCATGCTTTTCGGTAGGTCTTCGGTGGAGTGGATGTTGTTCAACTAAACATAAATGACATCAGTCTGCTCTCCGCGTACCTAACGGGCCACTACTAACTACGATTCCATATGCACCGAATAGGTGTTATTGGAGAATCGGAATGCCAGCTCTGCCTTGAAGACGAGGATACTTCCGAACACCTTCTTGGCCTTAGCTAGATAAGGATTAATTTATTTCAAAGCTTCAAGGGTTAACCCCTTAGAAATATGGAACTCTGCTACCAGGGCCCTTTCAGGATTCATTGGGGAAGCCGAGGGTGTCTTGGGCATACTGGTACAAAATAACTTTTAGGTAGTGGTGTCTCTTGTTCCTGTCATGCTTTATCCTCCCGTGTATTTATCTTATCTTATCTTTGTCAGGAAATTATACAAGTTTTTCGCAGCGTGGGACTCTCAAGAGCAAAAGTAATATCCAAAACTTGCAGTGAGAGTAACAATGATCCAGCTATTTAGCCACCCGCGCAATCACCCTTCTCCGCTAAGTACTACAACATTACAACTGCTGTCTAACTAATTAGTGCATGCGCCAGTCATTCATGCCGAAGTCAGCCAGTCATTCCACCAGTCATTCCACCAGTCCGTCAGTCTGGCAGCCAGCCGGCTAACCTGTCCTTCGTACAAGTACTCGGCGCGGATAATTGTTTGTATTTTACGCTTGCCTAGAAAGCTAAGCAAATCTTTTGTTGCGAAAATGTTCCTCTTTTCATTCAACTTAGATATTTGTTTCTGCTCAACATTATTTTCTTTTCTCTCCGCTGCGGGATATTTTTTGTCTTTTTCCTATGTTATTTGCTTTCTTTTGTTGTTTGTTGCTGTTGTAGCTTTTATCTGCTGCTTTAGTTATGAAAATGTAATTCTCGAGCAAATGCAAAGGCAGTTGCAGTAGCAACCGTGTACCGTAGCCGTAGTAGCAATCAAAAGTGGTTGGTCAAAGAGTGGATGAGCAGGGAGGCAAAGAATTCCACGTCAACGGCACCTGCAGGTATGTAGATACGCTGGGGATGCACCTCACGTAGTCAATGGAAAATCGTAGGCATAAAAGGAAGCGGTCGATAAATGTTTAGTGAAAATAAGTCCGTATAAGTAGGCGAGTTCAATGGTGAGTGAGGTCAGTGTAAGTATAAGTATTTAATTTATTTTGTTACGGGTACTTCTTGCATTCAAAAATAAAGATTGCTTTAAATTTTTTAAAGCTTAATTTACGGTGTCTAAATTTTTTGCTTTATTCAGTTCTAAGTTCTGTGAATTACTCTTTAACTGAATCTCTTTGTAAGTTTAACCTTAAGTTTCCATGAGGACCGAAAAGAAAGCCCCAGTTTTATTTAGACGTCGAAGCTTTAGCTTTATCTCGAATCCGAAATGTACAGAAGCACTTTAAAAGGGTCCTTCGGAAAGCCCATTTATGTATCTGGAGACTTCAAAAATAAAGACTAACTTGGAACTTAAATAAAACAGGTTCTTTTTGGAATACCGCACAGTCTGAAAAGATAGCGCGAAATTCAGGCTTTCCGAATTTTTGTGGAATATAAATAATATACATATATATATTATATAGTTTAAAAACGGGAATAGGATAGGATTTCGCGAATATTAGAGCTGACTGTAGACTATTGCCACTCGACTTAACCTAACCTTACCAGATAAGTGGATACTGAAACTGCCAGATATTTGAGGTTTTATATCCAAGAAAAAGGCACTTGATTTGATGTATGTAGGGAACAAGTTATGCTAGATTAGGTCCGTGTAGCTGGCCCCGTATAGCCCATCAGTGTGAGACTTTATCCCACTGCCATCTATTAGTGATTTCCTCCCGGTACTATGGTTAAGTATTTCGTCGGGAGGCAGTTGGATTACTAAGCTCACGCATACGTTACTTTTTTAGCGTATTCACTTAGTTAGTCATAACAAATTACAACCCGACCCAATATACTTCTTCCCTGTTGTTCAGCTATTTTGAGTGTGTTCATAATTCTCGCTACAAATTTGGAAACTGTTTTAAAGTTTCCTGAAGATTAAAGCCTATTTGAAAAGAAAAATCGTGTTTCGGGTCTGCTTTAAAGACAGGCTAGAAAATGACTTTATTAAACGGGCAAATATGAGATGGTCGGCAGACATCCGAAGTTGGATAGGAGTAGATATAGCAATCTTCTTCGCTTGGAGAGACTGCTAGCTGTAATCGGAGCCCTCACTGGCTGATGGGAATGCATACTTATCAGAATGGGTCTGCGGTCAAACGACTATTGGCATACCTTACGTGTTTTGGAGGAAATATAAACTATTGAGCATTATATATTCAAAGGCACCGAACTGACGAGGGCTCATTGACGTTCGTTCCTCTGCTATTCTTTTGTGCATCTGGCTGAACTTGATTCAACCAGTATCAGCGAATTTAATTTTCCAGTGTTGGTTGAGTGAAGCCAAGATAACCAACCCAACCTAACCTAGAACTCTTATTTCAGAAGCCATTTTTTTTATTTCAATAAAAGCCAACATACTTAAACTCAGCAAAAAACTAAGGAGATTTTCACATATCTCCTTCTTTCTTAACCCTTCTTAAAACTCTTTCGTCTGACACCGATATTGTGACACATATTTCAATTACGTAATTCCCTCAATTTAAGTTGAATTTGATTTTTGGAACAGGTGGTAACTCTCTTGTATGTCATTTATAAATTATGTCTTTTCAAAACCATGTCCATTGAAGCCCACATTGTGATAACTCATTTAACTTATTAAATAGTTTGAATTTAACTCTTTTAACAGTGGCAGCCCTCTTCAAAATATTTTTAAACTACACCCTCTTCAACCTCTTTCGTCTGACACCCATATTCTAATACATATTTCAATTACCGTATTCCCTTAATTCAAGCTGAATTTAGCTGAATTTGATTCTTTAAACAGGTGTTAACCTTTTCAGAACCATTTCCATTCCTACTCATATTGTAATAATTCATATATCTCATTAAATAATTTGAATTTAAGCTTTTGCACAGGTGGCAACCCTCTTCTTCTTCTTCTTCTTCTTCTTCTTCTTCTTCTTCTTCTTCTTCTTCTTCTTCTTCTTCTTCTTTATTGGCGCTGTAACCGCCTAAGCGATTTTGGCCGAGTCCAAAACAGCACGCCAGTTATTTCTCTTCTGTGCCAACTAACGCCAATTGGAAATGCCAAGTGAAGCCAAGTCTTTCTCCACCTGGTCTTTCCAACGCAGAGGAGGCCTTCCTCTTGCTCTATTACCAGCATCGCGACCCGCGTTGAATACTTTCAGAGCAGGAGCATTTCTGTCCATTCGAACGACATGACCTAGCCAGCGGAGCCGCTGTATCTTAATTCGCTGCACTATGTCTACATCGTTGTAAAGCTCATACATCTCATCGTTAAATCGTCTGCGGTACTCGCCATTGCCAACGCGCAAAGGCCC
>JAPVRG010290071.1:1894-17667 GCA_029783565.1 Rhagoletis cerasi
TTTGACAGTCTTGTCAAAATGGCAACCTCACAATATGACGTCCCTCTGCCGTACATAGGTGAGTCGTGGCAAAGAATCGCTCGCATTGATCATCCAAGCACTTGGATGTAACGAGTACATCTTCAAGCTTCCAAAAATTGCATGTAAGATCCTCTAAATAAGGCTCGTCTCTAATCTGCGCGCAATAAATTCCAACTGTTGCATTCGAAGCGCTCTGAAAACTGATGCTGGCCCGAATACAACCCAACCAAGTCGGGGAAGTTGTGAATGTGGCTCGTCACACCCACCATGTTGACATCTTTCTCAACGATCGAGCCCCAGACATCAGCACCAAGAAGTACATCAACAGTATCCGGGGTACCGAAATATGGATCTGCCAATTGAAGATTTGCCAAATTTCCCCATTGCCCAATATCGACGCTAACCGCGGGGGTAACTGAAGTAATCTAACCAATGGCCAATGCATGAACGGCTAGCTCAAACTGAGAAAATATGCTTTTTATTGTAAATCGGACGCTAGCCTTGGTTCTCGTGCACGCAACTCCGTCAATGCCCCCCACCATGATCTCGCACTTGCTCCTATAAAGACCCAAACTATTAGCTAAACTTTCCGAAATTAAACTTACTTGAGAACCAGGGTCGCATAATATACGAAGCAGCAAAACGGTTTGACTTCCTTTGCCGACGTTGGTAACGGTTGTATTGTTTGCTAGTCATAATGATGGTGGGACTGAATTGGATATAATGTCTGGCTTAGCCACAGGAAAATTTACTCCATCGGATGAACGAGGTTCCTGTGATTTGTGGCTTAAAAAAATCGTATGATGTCTGTGATCGCGCTGGCGACAGTTGCCGGAGGAGCATAGTTTGGATGGGAGTCCGGATCGCAAACAGTTGAAGCACAAATTAGTTCGCTTTAGAGCTTCAAAACGTTGCTCCGGCTTCATCGCCAGAGTCGCCGGACAACGAATAACCTTGTGAGGTCCTTGGCAGTACTGACATTTCCCATCGCCTGTCGTGGCAAGGTTGGACTTTACGAGAGCGGGGAGTGCTCTTCTGCTTTGAGGAAGAATGCGGCACTTCAGGACGATCCGCTACCTGACAAAATTCGATCGAGAGACTATGTTCTCGTTTTTCTAAAAACGCTTGCAAGGCATTTAAAGTTGATAGCTCGGTGGGAGATCAATGCATACACCATTCTCGCTGTATTCTAGTGGAGAGTTTCGACACCACAATGGGGACGGTAAGGGCATCCCACTTATGGGCAGGTAACTTCATTACCGTTAACGCTCGCAAGGATTCGTTTACTACATGGACGACTCCCAATAATGCCTTGGACACATCCTCAGTCATTGACTTCATATTCAAAAATTTAGCAACATGAATTTCCGCTAATTGCTTAGGGTTGTCATACCGACCTTTCAGCGCATTCCACACTTCATCGTATCTACCTGAATACAACCCTCCTACTAAAGGAACCGACTCTGCCTTAACAGCTTGGCTTAGTTTCCCCAGCTTTTAAGCTACCGGCAAATCCCGGTTATGTAACACCGTCTCAAACGAATCCTTGAATGAAAGCCTCCTAAATACAGGCAGGGAACATACAAATAGCAAGAACGGAGCAGGATCAGTAATTGATCTTGCATTCATAAGCGGAAGTTTGTATACATACACCAGCTGGCGGGTCAGTGAGTGCTATACTCAAAGTGATCACCACGCAATTATTCTTAGCATAGGACAATTGCAGGATACGGCACCTAAGGCCAATTGGCACCGCGGTTGGAAAATCGAAAGCCTCGACGAGAATCTGTTTGAGGAGATATTCCCTGGTTGTGATGCTACGGGTCCTTCAGAGATCGCAGCTGCTGAATTTATGCGCGTGATAACTGCTGCATGCAATGCTGAAATGTTGCGAAGTAGGTGTAAAAATAAGCGCAGACCTGCATACTGGTGGAACAACAGCATCGCAGCGATACGGACGCAATGCAATCTCGCGAGACGAGAATGCCAGCGTGCTCGAGGGACAGATAACTTTAGCATTATAGAGAAGCATTCAAAACTAGGCGTAAACAGTTAAAGCATGCCATACGTGATAGCAAGCGCAAAAAGTTTAAAGACCTGTGCAACGATGTTGAAGGTAACCCATGGGGTCTTGGCTAAAAGACTGTGCTAAAGAGGGTGCTCACAGGGATAGTGGAGACACTGTTCCCAACGCACCCTAACTTTGATAGGGCAAATGTAGCTGTGGCTATAGACAGGAGATAGCGCATGTGGGTAATAAATTACAAATCAAAAAAGCCCAGATGGGGTTCCAAACATTGCCCTGAAGATTGCCATATCCTGCAACACCGAGATATTTGCAAATGTTTTTGGCGCATGCCTAAAAGATGGTATATTTCCAAGCATATAGAAATAGCAAAGACTGGCACTAATTCAAAATCTGCCGATAGATCTTCGCCCTCAGAATACCGCCCACTAGCCATGCTCAACAACACCGGTAAATTGTTCGGGCATTTAATTAAGAACCGCCTGGAAACATAGCCGAAAAACACTTATCGCCTTTCCAGTTTGGGTTTAGAAAATAGCGTTCAACGACAGACGCAATAGAGGTGACCAAGGCTATTGCAGAAAAGGCTATTAGCGGTACACGCTGGCTTGGAATATTGCTTGGTGGTAACACTGGAGGTCAAAAACGCATTTAATAGCGCCAGCTGGAAACAAATACTGAGTGCACTAAGGGACTTTCACGTGCCGATGTATCTCTATAACATCGTATCAAGCTACTTAAGTAATAGAGAACTTTGCTACAGCAGTGAAAAAGGCAATGTCTACCACAAAGTCACAGCAGGAGTGCCGCAGAGATCCGTACTGGGCCCCGTACTGTGTAACATAATGTATGACGGTATATTGCGCTTGCCGGTTCCTGAAGGTGTAGCCGTCGTTCGTTTTGCTGATGTTATATCGCTTGTGGTGGTATCAAAAATGCTTAGCGATATTGCGCACATCGCAGAGGTCACAGTATCGATGGTAGAGGAAAGGCTCATGCCAAAGTCTCTCACTTTAGCCGCCCACAAAACAGAGCTAATTAGGACCGCAATTAGCAGCCGAAAGACGGTGGAGAAAGTCGAATTAAGAGTTGGCGGCACCACGATCGAGTCTAAGGCTTACGTCAAATACCTTAGCGTCTTACTCGACCATCGTTTAAGCTTCCGGGACCACCTGGAGTATGCCAACAACAAAGCCGCAGTGGCGACCGCAGCGTTGTCTAGAATAATGGCAAATACTAGTGGACCACGAAAACAATGTAGACAGCCACTAGCAAGCGTAGTGAGAGCAATAATGCTCTATGGTTCTACGATATGGTTCCAGGCATTGAAACGAGGATCACTTGTCCGAGGAATTAACTCCACATATCGTCGATGCGCTCTACGTGTGTGCTCTGCATTTCGAACGGTGTCGAAGATGCTGCCCTAGTTATATCAGGGCTATTCCCTCTTGATATCGCCGCACAAGAGAAACATGAGCTTCAGGTATCAAAACGAGGTCATCCAAACATTGAGAGCGAGATTCACAAGAGTGCAGCAAGGCAATTGGGTATGGCCCAGTGGCAAGCAAGATGGGATGCTGCCTCAAACGGTCGGTGGACTCACCGGATCATTCCTTAGCTTGAAGCATGGCTTAATAGGAAGCACGGCAAGATAGACGACTCGCTCACGCAAATTATTAGCGGGCACGTCTGCTTTAAATGTTACCTCCATCGTTTCGGGCACGAAGAGGATCCGTTTTGCGATTTTTGCGACCCAGAGACCGAAGAAGACGTAGAGCATGTGATCAGCGACGAAAATTGAAAGAAGTGTTGGGACTTGACGTTGCACCAGAGAACTTAGTTCTGCGAATGATCGAGAGCGAGGAGGCGTGGAAGGCGGTCTGCAATGTATCAGCAGATATTATACAGCAGTTGCGGGTAAGCGAACAGCTACGACGTAGAAACGAACGAGAACAGCGATTAGAGACATATACTAGTTAACGTACAAAGTTCGGACTAAGACTAGGAACGGAGACCCCGACGTTCATACTGAGATAACTGACAACGTCGACCTGGACATTTTCGAGCTATTTGCTCAAACGGCCTCCTGACGAAATACTTGACGGTAGTACCAGGGAAGGAAACCGGACGAGAATAAGTGGTTTTAGTGGGTTAAAGTCTCACACTGACGGGGTAAAGGCTTTCGATGCTTTCCATCCTCTATAAAAAAAAAGCCACTTATGGGGAAGCCTTGTGGCAAGTGTTGATTGACGACTGAGATTCACAGTCCACTCCCTTTCGAAGTTGATTCAGCGTTGCGCACAAGTGCATTTAGGTCGCTTCGGTGGAGTCCCACCATACTGTATTGACCTCTAATTCATGCTCCTTAGCCGCGGCAACAAAAGCCTCATGATTTTTGAGCATCCGGTCAAAATTCACTGCAGCAGATTTTAAGCGTTGATCAATTTGGGTGACGTTGAGCTCACCAGGCTTTGTCTCATTAGTATGCTCATACATCCGCCAAGAGCGGCCGATGGATGGTTGGTTGGTTTAAGTGGATTGTCACCCTGGTGACAAGCAATTAGCAAGTTTGCCATTTTGTTTCCACAACTCGTGCAACCTACAGCCATTTGGCGGTTTTAATAAATTTCAGTACGTCATACAGATAGGGACACGAATTTCGATACGATACGATACCATATCGATACTTTTACCATTCGATGTCGATATTTTTTACTCGATACTTTTAAATCGATATTTTTTGGAATCGAGTACCAGAACCCCAGTATCGTATCGAATTTAAAATTCACTTTACAAAGTTATTGTGATTAATAATAGCCGCCTTCGATTCGCCACTTCTCTGCTCTTTTGTCAAAAAATTTGTATGTGAAAGCAGCAACAAATTTATCCAGCTGAATTCAACACGAGGGAGTATTTTAATGGTTAAATAAATGATTAGAGAGCTTGAAACCACAACTTACTATTTTTTACCGGTGTGAAAATCCATTATATGACTATTTTGCTACCTTGCGAACCCCAAAAAAAAAATACAAATATTTGTAGCTGTTTAAAGTTCAGGGCACACAGCAATCCTTACACTTACTACCCCCTTTTGAAGATTCCACATATGTATATATACGTCATCTTCCCGATATGAATTGGGCTTTGGCTATGTGCCAATTGATAGAAAACAGAAAATTCTGACAGATCAGATGAAAATTTTGACATTTCTCGTGGTGATTACGAATGTCAGAATTTTACCTAGCTCAGGGGGCTAGGTAAAATTTTGACAGCATCTAAATATGTATACATATCAGATTCAATTATTGAATCATGTATACATATATTGCTTGGTGGTAATAAGGAGCTTAAAACCAAGAAAAAAGCGTGCCCATGTAACCTGTAAGTTATAAAATAAATCGGATCTATTTTCTAATATTTATTTTATTCTGTTAATTGAAACGGTACCATGCGGAAAGACTTCTTTAAATATTCTATTCTGTTCATTTTACATATAAAATTTAACAATTTTAGCAACACACAAAAATAGATCTTTCGCAAGAGCGTTTGTTTGGCTTTCCAATTGTCAAAATTTTACATTGTATTTGGCACAGCAAAATTGAATTTACAGTATGTTCACTCGCTCATACATGCCATTTAGTTGGTGATTTAGTGAATTTAGCGATTAAACTGTTGGGAAAATATCACGATAATTAGTGCTTTTTCTGACGACTATTCTAACTTCTAAATGATTGATAAATTAGTGAGCATATTGCAGAGAAATATCCAAAAATACTTGAAACCAAATTAAAAAATACAATTTGATTTTTTTTTTTTTTTTTTTGTAAAAATATATTGTGGAATATTATTAATACATAATTGCCCCTGCTTTAATTTCGCAAGCTTCTTTAGAGCTAATAAGCTCAGACAACTCTTCTAAATTTTCTTCGGAGTCTGAGTTTTCGTCGCTAAAAACTAATTCCTCAGCGCAGTGTGGTCCTCCTGCACCTATTTCTATGTTCTGATTAGGGACGTTAATTTTTTCGATTTTTGCGATCCCGGGATTTTCGGGATGTCGTTGTTGCAATCCCGGGATCCCGGGATTAGTCCCGAGATTTAGATATTCATTATTTTTCAACAAAATGTCATCAATATTGTCAGAGAAGCTCTCCTACCATATTATAAATAGTAAATAAATGGGTTTGAACTTTAATTTTTTTATTTAAAGTGAAAATTATTTCAGTAGTAACAAAACAAAAAAAATCTAAGTAAACAAATGTATTTTGTGGTTGAAAGAAGTGCATATATACTAGTGGTTGAAGTAAAAGGACACCTTATTTTGGCCAGTTTTGTCTATATTTATTTTTTTTATTTAATATTTAAATTTTTTTTGTAAAAACCTACTTTATTTAACATATAACTAAATGCATATACATAAATGCGCGTTCAAAATTTATATAAAAATTATAAAAATGCAAAAAATATATACTACATATTTTCAAGTGGCTAAAAATACAGTTGATTTTATTTTATATTCTTTTTTTTGCATTTTTATAATTAAATTTGGGGTGCACATTTATATGCAGATAATTACATATATGTATGTATAATGAGAGTTAATAAAAAATGTTCAATATTAAATAAGCAAAATAAATATAACCAAAACTGGTCAAAATAAAGCGTTTCTATGATTGGGACCTTCCGACTTAAACGCAAAGTGACTTTCAATGTTGCTTTTTTGCTGTGAAATGAGATTTTTTTGTCTCTATTCCATATGTTTAGTAAGAAATTATAAATCCCGAAAATCCCGGGGTTAATTGGCAACAATCCCGGGATTTTCGGTACTTCAAAAAGACCGGGATCCCGGGATTAACATTCCTAATACCCACATTTCTGTAAATGTACATATGTATGAATGTACACATGTTTTTACGTACATACTACATACATACATATGCATGCGCTTGGCTATTATCCCTTAGCTGGACACTTTCGAAAAAGCTGCCATTCACAGTTTTCGGTCCTTCTCTTCCTTCTACGTTCTCTGTTGAAAAATTTGGCAGGATGTAAAGTACTGCCAGATTTTTTATCTTAAAATTAAAGTATGTATATGTAAGGGATGCATTTATATGAATTTAAAAAACACTAACAAAAGATTTTAAAATAATCTTTTAACAAAAAATGTGCGAAAATATGGTTGATAGTTCAAATATGCGCTATAACTTTAAATATGCTACCACATCCAAAAATGGCAAAAATATGCTTTTTATGCAAATGCATATTTTTATTTTCTCTAATGATAAGCATTTCCAAAGGTTCTCTCTGATTTACTAAGGGGTTTGGCTAAATATTGCCAACTCAATTGACTATTAAATGTTTTTAGGAAGTCATAACTATTATTAACTGACTGTTAGTAGTTAAATACAATACAGGGAATGAAATGAAATAGACTTTCATCCAGAAAAAACTTGTATTCACTCTGCAGCTTTTTTATGTATGTAAATGTTTGCTGGAACGCGAAACCTTAACTTATTTTAAATGCCTTTACCCACTTTCAAATAGAAAGTTAAAAAAAAAATTAAGACAACGACTAAAAAATTATCAATGTAGAATTCCGGATGGTAAATCGCCTCGTTTTCCGAAAAAGCCAACCATACGACAAGAAGAAGATATTTTAATGATGGAATGCGTATTAGAGGCACATCCGGTTCCAGATATAACATGGCACTGTGCTGACAAAAAAATTCAAGATTCAAAGCGTACAAAGATGTCGAGAAAGGCAATTTCCAAGGACACATATATTTTGACATTGCTGATACAAAATCCCACCAAGGACGATGGTGGAAATTATCGTTGCAACGCCGTAAATATGTATGGCGAAAGCAATGCCAATATAGCCCTGAATTTCCAAGGTATATTTTATAATATACATAAATACACTTCCACTAAGCAGAATAGGTTCAGCATGATTTTTAACTTTAACTGTCTGGTGCGTCTACTAGACTGTCCCCAAGTTGTTTTTGTAAATGTAGTATCAAAGGCTGTTCAATTCACAAACAAACGCCACCAATAGCAACTAATTGGCACTATCATTCGTTATTTCAAACGTTTTTTTCAAAAGTAGTGATAAAAAAATTACAATTTAATCGTTCAATTCACAAACAAATGACACCAAAAGCAACTAATCGGCACTATCATTGGTTATTTGAAACGTTTTTTCAAAAGGAGTGATAAAAAAGTATAATTTAATCGTTCATCACAGCAGGTTCAGCGTTATCAATTTTTTATTAGGTAGTTACTAAAAGTAAAAACAAATGCTTTTTAGTGCAATTCTATTTTAGTAACTAATTAGCAGCATAATCACATTATTGGCTTGTTTGACTAAAATTCGGCGCGGAAAGGAATTTTGAAGGCGCTTAACATAGCGTAAGGTATTGACAACCATGTAATTTGAAAATCAGAAGCTGAACTCTTTTTATACCCGAGCACACTTGTGCACAAGGGTGTATTAACTTTGTTGAAATAATGGTTGTTTGTAACAGCCTAAAGGAATCGAGATCGATATAGACATATTTATACCAAAATGCTCAGAATGAAAAAAAAATCGATTATGCCATGTCTGTCTGTCCGTCCGTCCCTGTAACCGATAACTCGTCCCTGTAAAGGTTGCCCTTTACCAAAGGTAGATTGGTATTGAAAATGGGCGAAATCGGACTGTATTCACGCCCACTTCCCATATAACGGTATTTTCGAAAAATGCAAAAAATACGATAAAACAGTAACTACTGGATCTTATTGACTCAAATTTAATATTTGCAGTGATATATTAACGAGCAATTAGAATATTATAAATATTTGGAAACGGGGCGTAGCCACGCTGCTTATGGATTTATATGTATGTATATCTCGGTAACCGCTCTACCACTTTCTACCAAACTTGACACAAGGGTTGACCTAGGTCCGACATAGAAAATTGCTGAACATTTTTAAAATCGGACAATAACTTCGCCCACCTACCATATAACGGTAATTTGGAGAAATATTAAAAATGCAATATTTTATTAACTACTGAAGCTTATTGACTCAAAATTGACATTTGTAATGATGTATTAACGAGTAATAAGAATATTGTCAATTTTTGAAAAAGGGTCGTAGCCACGCCCTCTAATGGTTTTATATGTTTATCTCGGTAACTGCTTAACCAATTTCTACCAAACTTGGCACGAGTGTTAATATCGGTTCAACATAGGAAGTGGTCAAACATTTTTGAAACCGGACAATTACCACGCCCACTTTCCATAAAATGGCAATTTACAGAAATACGAAATCTGTGATAAATCTGTAACTACTGAAGCTAATTTACTCAAAATTTATATTTGCGATGATTCCTTAGCAGAAGTACGATTATAAGAAATTTTTGTGAAAATGGGCGTGGCACCGCGCACTTATGACTACATATGAAGGGGTTAGAATCAAAAGGATCTAAGTACCTCTGACATTGTTTTGAATTAATTAAGGTTAAAGTTGATTACTTATTGTAAATTGTGGGTAAATACATTTAGTACGTTTATTGCCCGGTCAATAGATGGCACTAACATGTCCGAAATGACTTGGATCTCTTTGTCACCAATGGGTATAACTTATATTTTCAAACAATGTCACTTAGACCCTTATGATTCTAACCCCTTCATATGTGAAACCGTTTCATCGATTTCTACCAAACTCGGTATGACTAATATACTTGACACAAAAAAGCAAGCTGTTGACAATGTTTAAAATCGGGCTGAAATTACGCCCACTTTTCATATAACGGTAAATTTCAGATATATGAAATTCTCGATATTTCGAAATTTAAAAACGATAATTTATTCAAAGTTGGTACTTACAACTATCTCTTAACAAGAAGTAAGATTTTTATGGACTTTATGAAAATAGGCGTCCACTTTTGAATACTTAAATTTATATCCCTAACCGTTTTATCGATTTCTACCAAACACAACTAAATTATTTCTCTAAGTCTAACTGAGCATATTACCGATAATGTTTGAAAAAGGGGAAAAAACCACCCCTATTTACCATGTAACATTAGGTTTAAGCATCGTGAAAAATACGATGTTTCATACGTGCGCCGGGTATTTAATGTTCGGTTTCAACCAAACATAGACTTCTTTACTTGTTAATTTTGTATTCTCAACCAGACTTTTATTATTCCAGAAGGCAAACATCCTGAACATTTTTCACTATGCTAACGCTATATTAACACGGTATATAGTACTGCAGGGCAGCATTCCGCTGTGCTATGCAGCTTCTAATTAATTTGGTGATGTTAATTAGAACCGTATACTATTGCTGACTTCAAAAGTCGCGGAAATTTGCACTCCAATATTCCTTTGACGCTCAACATGGTTATCATTATTGACTGATACTCCGACTATATTGTTTTGTCTTTTTTGAACTTCTTGCTTTCTCAATTGACTACAAGATTTAAAAGCTTGTCAAAGAAGTGAAAATCAGAAACTAACGCGGAATTAGTCTTTTTTTACACTGGTCCAGGCGAAATCGCAACTGCATTTAAGATTACCACCTAACCACCAGCTGAACGGGCTATATGGATACACTCTTTCGGAATTTTTTACATTGTCTTTCATCTCCTTCTAAATTACTTATAAGATTTTAATTTTTCCACATTTTCTTACCATAATTTTTTGCAGTTTAACTTATATAAACGTGTATTCGATTGAGAAAACAACCCTCTGAGCAATAGGTTGTGCGACGGGTTTGGGACCCGCCACGTAGAAACCGCATCCAATAAAAACAAAAGCAAAGCCTAGGAGGAGATCCTCTTCTTTTGACGACGACCACGGCAAACGTTTAAAGGACTGTGATTTGCCTTGCGACGTCTACTATAGCTACCATGTAACGGAGCGCGAATTTGGTGTTATATTTGTAGTGGGGGAGAGACTTCGTCTCCAAGTACTGGCGTTCACCCCGGTGAACAAGCGTCTAGCCACATTCCACATCAAAGCGACATTCTTAAACATATCGCTCATTCGCGATCACGCCTCGACAGAAGAGAAGGACGAGAGATCAAAGGATCTCCTCTATGTGCACTTGGGGCGCACATACGAGCGCTGCCACCGTCACGATAGCAAAATAGTTCTTGGCGATTTCAATGCCAAGGTGGGCAAGGAAGGGATCTTTGGCGCCACTGTCGGAAAATTCAGCCCCCACGACGAAACGTCCGACAAAGGACTGAGGCTGATCGACTTCGCCGGGGCCCAAAACATGGTAGTAAGCAGTACTGGGTTCCAGCATATAAAGATCAACCAAGCTGCATGGCTGTCTTCAGAACAAAAAACGGAAAGGCGCGTTTCCGGCGTTTTAAACATACGTCCACTCCGAGAGCCAAATATCGACCCGGACCACTATATTGTTGCAGCTAAGATGCGCACACGCCTCTGTGAAGCAAAAAGCGAGCATTCAACAGCGCAAGAAAAGCTTAACGTCGAAAAGCTGCAGTCACAATACACGGCCACTTTATTCGCCTTTCGACTCTCACACCTGCTCTCAGAGAGCACTCTTCAGACGTATTGGACGTAATAAGCAGACAGAGGCCGAAATACGAGAGTGCGGGGAGCTTGGAATACTACCCTAAATAATAGACGGAACACTATTGTACCCTACTGGATTACAGCATCACTGAAAGTTGTGGAGATGATGAACCTTAGCTCCCAGTTGATGATAACGGAGTCGGTACCCTACCGCCTGACTATGACGAGGTACGAACATCGATTTTGGGGCTGTAAAACAACGCTGCTGGATCTATTTAAGTACGGTGGAGAGGAGTTGATGTGGAGCATTCATCAACTTTAATCCATAAGAAAGGCGGCCCCACCATACGCGCCAACTACCGAGGAATCAGCTTTCAGAGCATATGCTACAAGGTCTTGTCAATCGTATTGTGTTAAAGGCTGAAGACCACCTCCAGCGAATTGATGGGACCTCGTCAGTGTGGCTTTAGACTGGCTATATCCATCATAGACCAAGTATTCACCATACGCCAAATCTTGGAAAGGACCCGCGAGAAGAGGGTTGACTCTTTATATGCCGACTTCAGAGCTGCTTTCGACAGCACGAAAAGGAGTTACCTACACGCTGCCGTGTTTGAATTTGGTATCCCCGCAAAACTAATGTCTGTGTAAAATTACGTTGAGAAATACGACCAGCTCCATAAGCATTCGAAGGGACCTCTCTGAGCCGTTTGATATCAAACGGGGTTTCAGACATGGTGACTCCCTGTTATGCGATTTCATTAATCTTCTGTTGAAGAAGATAATAAGAGCTGCAGAACTGAACCACTCCGGAACAATTTACTACAAGATTGTGCAATCGTAGGCGTATGCTGATGACATCGATATCATCGGTAGCAAAATCTCGAAGCAGTTTCTGCATTTTCCAAGTTGATAAGGAAGAAAAGAGCATTCGCGCCTCAGCACCCACGTCGCTCTTGACAGTTACAATTTCGAAACCCTAGAGAATCACCCTGGCAAACAAGTTCTACGTTGGACTGAGTAGGCAATACGGAAGTAAAGTCCTCTCTCGTCGTACTAAAACCACGCTCTATAAGTCACTCATCATGCCCGTGTTGATATATTGCGCTGTTGCGATATTTGCGCTGTTCGGACGTGTATTTTTATCGCTCCGTGGTGCGTTTTTATTCGAATAAAATGAAGCTTTGTGCTATTTGTACTAAATGGTCAGCCAAGTGTGTGCTGGATTCTTTATCTACTGCTAAAATTGTAGAAGTCGTGGCTGAATTCCAGCGAATTAAATCTTTTCTTAAATCACTTATTGGTCCAGAAAATAATAAAGACATTTTATCTGTTTTACCGGCTGCTTCGAATGCTGTTAACAACAATAACAACCATGCAATTTTGACGCGCTCGAAAGTCAAAGTGTTGGGAAAAGCCTCTGCAGCTACTGTTAACAATACTCAACTTCAATCTCACTGGTTACTGATACTACCGTTGATGCCGTTGTCGCTGATCGCAATAAGAACGATGCTGTTAAGAATGGGCTGCCTGCACAATCCTATGCCTTGATAGCTTCACATGCTGTAACTCCAGCTCAACGAATGTTTCACATTCTATTGGTGAGTCGCTGAACCCTGCGGTTGTCACCTCTCGTGCTGCTCGCACGACTACTGAGCAGTATTGCCAACTGCAAAACTCCAAAAATCCCATTCTCTTCGCAAAAAGGCCCGTTTATCTCATTTTAAAATTAGAAAATCCCATTTATAAATATTAATTATTAAACGAGTTTTTTAATAACAATATACATATATAAAAAGTATTTTGTTTTTAAAAACATTGTAAAGAAAAATGTTGTGTTAATTAGGACAACTTCTTATACTTTGACTCAGAATCTTAAATGTATTACATAACTTAAAATGATCATCAGAACAATAAAATCTTGTGCCCATAATATTCTTATTTTGAACGCATGCTGCATTTTAGCTCTAGCGTTTTAAAAAAATCGTCATTAATAGGAAACTTTTCAATAATTTTGAGCAGACAAGTTTTAAAAAATTGTCCAAAGTTAGTTTTTACTAGTGTTTTCCGAAAACTAGCTATTAAATTGCATACATAAAATACTAGCATGAGAAAGTTCAGTGCTTGTATAAGCTCTAAGATCATATCGTCGGTGCATACGAAGAAAGACGCGTTCTCAGAAGTTGGCTACGAAAAAAGACGCGTGGAGAGTTGATGAAGACGCATAAAAAGAATTAACTACGAAGAAAGACGAATAGAAAAATCGACGACGAAGACGTATAAAATTTTTAACGATTGAGAAAGATGTATTTTACTTAAAATGCTTAAAAATTTCAATTATTTGTATTCGTTTTTCTTCGTAAGCGATTTTAATGCATCTTCCTTCGCCGTCAGTTGTGTTAACGCACCTTTTTGTTTTCGTAAGTAGAGACGATATGTTATTTCATTACCTGAAGTTATTATGTTAAGTAGCGCTTACTCGTACATTAGCCTCGTCTCTGAATGGAGTTTGTGAACTGATGGCGCCATACGACCGTTTATTTTTGCACGCTATGCTATCTGTGAGTTTTTAAAATTTAATGAATTCTTATTACATGAATAACTTTTTACTCAAATCTCTACTCCTAATTTACAATAATAGGGCGGCGGATTCAATCCTATCAGCATACGTGATTGAATAAAGATATGAAACTATGACTCAACATCAAATAAACCAAAAAAATCTTATTTAGATAGAAATCCCATAATGAGACGCAAAATCCCACGCGCCCTTTTATGGTGCGAAAATCCCAGATTATGGGCGAAATCCCACGAGTTGGCAACACTGCTACTGAGATTATTATTTCGGCTCCCGCGCTCACCCCACAACTTCCGCAATCACAAACATAGTGAGAATGTCACCTGTTGTTGTTGCGAATGCTGCAATATTGTCTGCCTCTGCTAAAGTACACCGTTCGTCTACTGTTGCGATTAATAATGAGCAGTGGTCTAATGCAGTTAAAAAAGGGAACAAAAAGCAAATGCGTGTCGTTGGTACAAATAATTCCACTGATTTGGATGTTGCCATCCGTTTGAAATGGTTACATCTAGCACCTTTCTCGCCATCAGTGTCTGAAGATAATATTAAAAGCTACGTTGCTCTCTTTCATGCTTTAAATTGGTTAAAAATGATACTCCAATCGCAGATTTAAAGAGAGTCAATTTTAAACTGGGGGTCCCGGAGGCTGCGTTTCACAACTTGTTAAATTCTGAAATTAGGCCAGCGAATGTAATAGTAAGACCGTTTAGGATTTTTCAAAAGGATCTTCAGCAACCTCCTCGAAACTAGTTAAGTCATCTAGCGTTGTTAATGGGTTAAGGATCTATTTCCATAATCTTTCTGGGATGCGAACTAAAGCGGATATCGTGCACTCTTTTAGTGCGCAAATGGATTTTGACATTTTTGTTCTGGTTGAGACCTGGTTGAACTACAATTTTTTCGACAGTGAATTCTTCGACTCTAAGCTCTTTAATAGCCCCGTCAGAATGGGTACTTTGCGTACGTGACGCTCAAGGATGAAACTGACAGTTGAGTTGAATGCGTGTATAAGCAGGTAGAGCGCCAGATTGGCAACCCTTGCGTTGACGGAACCGATGAACGTTGGCCAACACTCAACTTTTGACGCAAGCAAGTCCGGCAATGTATAGGCGGCGGTATTGGTGCAGTTTACGGTCCCCCCAAAATTTATCCAAATTGGTAGAAAAGGGTGCGAAAAGAATAGTTTTTCTGTCAATATTATGAATCTGAAGGCGCAAATTGATTTTTTTTTAACCGTTCAAAAGTTGTTAGAAAAACTTTGTGGAACCCATTCCTCTATATTCTTCTCGTCTTATGCTCATAAATCTTAAATCTTTGGAAAACCGGAGGTCTGTCTTAAGCCTTACGTTTGCATATAATATCATCAATGGTGTAATTGATTGTCCGTATTTGCTAGAAAGAATAAGGTTTAATGTTCCCCAACGTCCTCTACGAAATCTACTTACGTTCTATGGGGATAGCGTGCGAACTAATTATGCATCTAATGCTCCTATTGCTCGATCTATTCGTGAATTCAATGCCACAAGTCATACTGTCTCCCTTGACTTTTCACTTTCAAGGGCAGCTTTTTTAAGTCTTTTGAATTTGGTTTTCTAGTTTTTGTAACGATTATATTTTT
>JAPVRG010290076.1:0-15167 GCA_029783565.1 Rhagoletis cerasi
TACCACAAAAAAAACGTGCACTCATGCGCAATTGCTGCTGCGCCTTTGAAGTGCTGCTACTGATGAGCAGCGTGATTTGCGGTGACACATAAGGCGGACAGTGAAGGTTAATGGCAACACTCATGGCTATACATATATAGATGCATACATACATACATGCATCCAGACATCTGTGAGCATAGTTGTAATGAAATCGACTACTTCATAAATAGATCGTTACATCAGCGACGAAAATATGCGCTAGAAATTATGTATGTTCTTAACGGCATCCACCTCCAAGTACGACTAAATATTTCCAGAATGTCACTCAGTATTTTATGAGAATAAAAACATTAAAAATGAATTAATTACCAATGTCTATTAATTGTACAAGGAATGTTAATGATTTTCTTGTTTTTATATTTTTGTGAAATAAGCTTCTTAGAAAAAGCACAAAAAATATCAAAAATTCCCAGAATGTCCCTTTTAGCTGAAAAAGGGTTTTTTTATTTTAATATCTTTTAATAACTTATTTCTCAAAACTATACAAACAAGGAAATCATAAGAACTCCTTAAAGCCAGTTTCACGAAAGAAATTTAAGTGAAAATTAATTTTTTTACTTGAATTTAATATGGAAAATGACAGAAAAAAACTAATTTTTCACTTAAATTGCTTTCGTGAAACCGATAGTTAAACAATTAGTAGACATTTTCAATTCTTTTATTTTTTTTTAACAAAAAATAACTGCCATTTCCACTTTGTTTGGAAATTACCTATTTGGTTGCAGGTATTTTTGGCTGATTGCTGTTTAGGTCAAGTGCTTCTTGATGGTGGCCATGGGAAGCGTAGTAAGGGCTTCTCACAGGCACATAAGGTGCTCTGCTTACTCGAATTTCTTGTCAGACTACCTGCACTGGTCAGAGTAAACAACATACCCACCCAGGATTGAGAAGTGCTTCATGACCCCACAGTAACCAATAACAAAGCCTGCAACAATTCTTAAATCGCAAATAGTGATGTGAAGGAGTGCTTCGATTCTCCTTGTTGATATATTCGGGATGAAAGTTTTAGCTTGTCTGATACCTTCCGTATTTGTCCAATAATGTTGCGCTTGTTTCTTAATCAAGTGATAATAATTTCAGTTATAGCGGCTCCGTGACAGACCGATAAAAACGTCCTGGGCCTATTAAGACACCAGCGGCCTCTTTATTAGCGAAAATATCTGCCACTTCGGTGCCTTAACTTCACTATGACCCAGTACCCAAACGATAAAACCTCGGTTCCCGAATGTGATGAGTATTAAAAGTTGAAGACCGCCCGCCCCACATTTGAGGTGGCCTCGTGTGCTTTCAGTGCAAGGACAGCCGTCCTGCTGACAGAGTTGGGGTCATATACCATAGACCCTCGCTACCGCGCTTAAGTCTTGACATCATTAGCATCTACTCAGATAGTCAGGGGGCACTTAAAGCGCTTGACTCAGTCACATGCAATTCAAGAACCATAGCGGTCTGCCCCAGATCTCTAAACGAGATGACTAAGCAGTATGCTCTTAACCGGTATGAGTACTGGGGCACCAAAACATACCAGGCAACGAAAAAGTGGACGAACTTCCAAGAGGGGGCACATCCGTTCCACTTTCGAAATCCGGGAAGCGTTTAGGCATGTCGCTCGCTACCTGCAAGCTCATTCTAAGAGATTTATCTCTCAAACAAGCAAGGTAAAGGTGGGTTGGTCTCATAACTTGCAGTAATACAAAACTTATGTGGCCAAAATGGAACGAGAAGAGGTCAAAGAGTCTCCTCGTGCTGAGCAGAGGGGACTTAGCCACAGCCACTGGTCTGCTTACAGGTCATGTTGCAATTGAAAGGCACGCGGAAAGGTTAAGGGTTCCTCACAACGACTTCTGCGGGAGCTGCAGAGAGGAAGAAGAGTCAGAATCCTTACAGCACTTGTTATGCGAATGTCCCGCACTTTGCAAAATAAGACGAAAGTTTTTGGGCTCAGAATTCTTCGAAGGTTTAACCGATATATGTAGCTGAAGTAGGAATACGGAAGCTATTGAGTTTCGCTGACTCCATACGATGGCTTCAGTAGGAGGGTTCTAACGTCCCGCGTGGTATCACAACGAGCCCAAAATCTTAAGGGCCTAGGTGTGCTGGTGGTACTTCAGCCATGAAAAAGCTTCTCATAAAAATACAGTTGCCGCTTGGAGTCGGCGTAAAACTGCAGGTCCCTCACCTTTGTGTGAAAACATCAAGGCGCACGCCACAAATCGGAGGAGAAGCTCGGCCAAACAGAAGTGCCCTTATGTAAATTTGGTTTAGAGACAAACCGGTTTTGGGGTTGGGCCACCTTCAGTATGATTTCGTTCTTTTTTAAGTTATTCATCGCAAGTTTTTACTCTTGCTATTTATGTAAGTAAATAAGTACATAAGTAATTAAGGCTGATTCGGACACAACTTTCTTCGCTTTGCTTAATAGTTCATTGCTTTGATATATAAGATCGATGTGGGTATATGCTCACATAAAAAACGTTTGAAGCAAAGCAAAACGAAGCGAAATCTTGGGTAACATTCAATTTTTTTACGCTTTGACTATCAGCTGACATCCTTTTGGTATTTATTTTTTTACATTCATAGCAAACATTATTAATAAAATCACCACAACTTGCATGGTATCCGCGAAATTCTTTTTGAAAAGTGGTTGTTAAGATTCAAATTCAAATAATAAAATCCAAAATAACAAATTCCAGAAAAAATAGCGAAGAAAGGCAAAGTGTTCATTGTGGCTTCCGCTCTCTTTGCTTCGCTTTGTTTTCAAAGTTGAAACTGTCAAGCAAAGCGAGGAAAGTCGTATGTGAATCAGCCTTTAAAATTTTTGGCATGTAGCATGCATTTTTGAAAAATGCTTTGAAAGTCAAACAATTTCATGTTGTCAGCTGTTATCACTTCAAAATCAATTGAAACGTGCGAATTTTTTCGAAACAAAATTTTTTTAGTTATTCAAACGTACAATATAACCGATTTTTAAAACCTCACTTTGTCTAAATTTCGATAATGGCTACCAATGAGGCCACCCCCGCACGAACTAAAACGGCTGAGAACATAAAGAGCCCCACACCCCCTCCAGTAGTGTTAATGCGTGCGGACTATAATTCCACTGAGATGTCTGCAGCAGACGGCGTCACCTTTGAGCATGGCTGTGATGCGGAACATTGTAGTCATATGCATACCTGGTCCGCCGATCAAACGCTAATACCGAATATCTCGCCGCAGCACGTGGAACCAAATAGCTTTCATAATTTCTACACTCAAGTTAATCCAATGCAAACTTTCAAGCCTTTCCAACAACAGTTTTCTAATCATAAAACCTTTCTCTCTCTCATTTCAGATGAACCCCATGAATCAGATGCAAAGCATGAGTATGGGCGGTGGCCCACAACTGACACCACAGCAACAGCAGCAACAACAGGCCCTGAACGGATTAGGACCCATGGCTAAGATGCAGGGCATGGCGAATGGCGGTTATGCACGTCGTAATACACCTTACCCCGCACCACAAATGCATGCGGCGCAAAAGCGCGCCAGCTACACCTCCATGGGCAATCCGTCACTTCAAAATGTTCCTCCGCAAATGAGTATGCAACATTATGGCCAACAGATGCATCCACAAGCTGGCAGCGGTGTACCGGTGCCAATGCAAGCGGGCGCTTACGGTCGTGGCGGCCCCATGGCCGGCTATGCCAGAGCTAATGCCATGGCTCCGGTCGGTATGGGTCCCGGCAGTGGCATGGGCCCGGGTGGTATGGGTCCTGGCGGCATCGGTCCCGGAGGCATGGGTCCTGGTGGCATAGGCCCCGGTGGAATGGGTCCCGGCGGCATGTGTCCAAGCAATATGGGTCCTGGCAGCATGGGCCCTGCCGGTATGGGCCCCGGTGGCATGGGTCCCGGTGGCGTGAGTGCAATGCAGCGTGGTATGCCACAAGGTCCAGGCGGTTATAGCGCCGCTATGGCGCATCAACAGAATCAATATTATGCGGGCGTGAATGGGGGTGGCGGCGGCAGTGGCATGGGTCCGGCTGGTCCGGGCTCTCTAACGAATACCGGTGCGATGTACCAGAATCAAGGGTGAGCATATATTTGATGATGTATTATTATAATTCCAAATTTCGTGTATTCCTCTGATCCTCTACCTCAACCCTCGTCCCTTCCTGATTTAGTCTATCGTGTAGTTGTCACTGTCCTGCTATCCAGTTATAGCCCTGCAAGTTTATTAAGATTTATTGAATTCTTATTCCCCTGTGTAGTTTCCAGCAAAATTACCAACACAGCCCAGTTCCTGGTAATCCGACGCCGCCATTAACACCTGCCTGCAGCGTTCCATACATCAGTCCGAATCCAGACATCAAACCAATTATGGACAGCTGTAAGTCTATTTTTGTCCTAAGCTCTTTAGAAATGAGAAGAGCGCATTTTTAACGCAAACTTTTTCCTGTCTTATCTTTGCATATCCTTCGCGCACACTTTCGCAAATAATCCCACCCACGCGTTCAAATCCTCCTTTCCGTTTGTGTTTGTATGGACTTCCAGGCGAGGAGATGCGACTGACATTCCCCGTACGTGATGGCATCATACTTCCACCGTTCCGCTTGCTGCACAATCTCTCCGTCAGCAATCACGTATTCCACTTAAAGCAGAATGTCTACAATACGCTCATGTGTCGGTAAGTAGCCTGCGACTCAACTCTTTGAGTGTGTCCAACTCTATGAATGCTAATCGTGCAATTATTTGTTTGGCTTACAGTTCCGACCTCGAGCTGCAGTTGAAATGCTTCCACCAAGATGACCGGCAGATGAACACGAATTGGCCGCATACAGTAACGGTTTCGGCCAATGCTACACCCCTCAATATTGAACGCTCTGAGAAGACGGGCCAAGCATTGCGACCGCTGTATCTGAAGGCAGTGTGTCAACCCGGACGTAATACTCTCCAACTAACCGCCAGTTCCTGCTGTTGTGTATGTATAACGTACTTTTTACATTCTACATAGAAACTAAATTCATCTTGGAGTAGTAACTTCTTGTACTTTGTGATATACGCGTATCTAATTGTTGTCCCTCTGCGTCATTTCAGTCCCACTTATTCGTGCTGCAGCTAGTCCATCGACCCTCCGTGCGGCATGTTCTACAAAGCCTGCACAAGCGTAACTGTTTACCGGTAGACCATTGTGTAGCTAAAATCAAGCGCAACTTCATGGTCTGTGCGACGACCAGCGTTCCACTAGAATCCGGCGCTGGCAATATGGAAGCAACAAAGTGCACCAAGATCTCATTAAAATGTCCGATCATGAAGTCTCGAATACGAATGCCTGCGCGAGGACACGAATGCAAGCACATCCAGTGTTTCGATCTGGAGGCCTATCTGCTTATGAATTGCGAACGTGGCGCCTGGCGATGCCCCGAATGCAAGTGAGTATACAAATGGCTAGATGCCCAACACTCTTTATATACCTTACAGTACTTCAAAAACCTGATTTTAAAATTTTACTTTTCCCACAGTAAACCCGCGCTGACAGAAAGTCTTGAAATCGATCAGTATGTCTGGGCCATTTTGGAGAAACTGAATGGCACAGAGGTGGAAGAGGTCATCATCGATTCGAGTGGTAATTGGCGCGCGGCGCAAGGTATACACCAAGGTTCACCGCTCAGCGCGATATCTGCACAAATGCCCAGCCCAATGCCGGGACAAATGTTGCCCGGAGGACAAATGCCAGGTCAAAACCCGAACCAAATAGGCGCACAGATGCCCGGACAGATCGGCGGACACATGCCTGGGCAAATGAGCGGACATATGCCTGGGCAAATGGGTGCTCAAATGCAGGGTCAAATGGGACCGATGAGTAACCAAATGCCAGGACAAATTGCTGGTCAAATGGGTAGCCAAATGCCGGTCCAAATGGGCGGCCAAATGGGTGGACCCAATGTGCAGAGTATTAAACAGGAAAACACCTTTGACGATCAATCAAAAGTGATGTCACCATGGGACAATTCGCAGGCGATGAGTCCCTACATGCAACATGACATGAATGCGGGCACGCCTAATGTACCCGGTGCGGGTCAAATGTAAGTTGTACTTGAGGAATGTGACAAAAAAATTTGAGAAATAATTCAAATATTTATATTATATCAATCCTACAGACGCAGTCCTTTTGACATGTATAGCGGTGGCGATGTTGGTGTTAATGATCAGCATACAGGTGATACTGGTAATTCTCTGGACCAGCTTAATGCTATGGAGAAGAGCCTCAACGATCAGGTGAGTATGGTATTGCAAATATATCATAGGAATCGGAAAAATCTTAAATAAAAATTGGAACTTAACTAATAATCAAACTTCTCTTAATCCTCATCCACAGATGCCTCATACGCCGCACACACCAATGCATCCGATGACTCCCGGTGGCCCACCCAGCGTGAGTTCGGCGCACAATGAGCCCTCAACACCTAATGCGAATATGTCGAATTCCTCGCCGCAGACACCTGGTACACCCGGACAACCTGGTGGACCGGCCACAAATCGAGGTGCTGCAAATGACTCACACCAGCAACAACAACAACATACACAACAGTCAGTCCAGCAATCGCAACAAGAGCAAATCATTAATTCGCTAATCAACTCACAGCCAAATGGTTTGTCGAATCTCAATGAAACGGATTTGAATGCGGAATTGAATATGGACCAGAATGATGGCGCTGGCGATTTGAATGTAAGTGTAAGAGATTTTTTTTGCTTTATAATACAGTGTGCTAAATACTTAGGACCATATAGAGGAGCAGCAGATCAGATTTAGGATTTTATATAAAATGTTGCAGGTTTTTAGACTCGCTGGGATGTGTAGCTTTTGAGGACGTGATACCACCTCGTCATTCGCCCAAACATTTACAATGGTGTATATCTTATTTGAGCTCTCATTTCTGAAAATATTGAGATTCACTGCTTTCTTTAGTGCTTTCGGTCCACCTCCGCTCAGAGAGAGCTCGCAATTTCAATAAAGGTTTGCTCAGCTGGCCCGATGCCCATCAGCCACCAAATTTTTAAGTCCAAAGCTTTGAGAACTTGAACTCAGGGTGCTCTACTTAGCCATTATATTAGCCACTCTGTTTCAAGATATTTCTGTGTGTTACCCATATCAGGCCGATGAACAAGTGTACCCTAGCAAACAGGAAGGATGTCAGGCATTTTCAGACCAATTACGAAAGCAGCATCATTTAGGCTAGGTTGGCTATTTGGATGTTATCGAGTTCACTCGAATACAAACCAATTTTTTGAGGCTGTGCATTTTTCGAAGGGCAGGAAGAGAACCGTAAGAATCTTTACAAGGTAGGACATTTGTTCTAGCGTTCATTGGTTACTAAGGTAGTATAATCTCCAACAAACTGTCTAAAGGTGCCCATTGGGTGGTCGTGCCTTTTGTTGTCATTTCCTCTTCTTTACGATTACCCGCAATGGGCCTCATGCATAAAAATTGAGCTTAAGCTCAGACTCAATTTTTGTACTGATGAAGTGAGCTGAAGCTCAAGAATTTGTGCTAAAACTCGAGTCGGAGCTTAAGCTAACTTTTTATGCATGAAGCCCGATATCCAGGTTGTCAGGGATGCCAGCTGTCAGAGAAGATGAAGACTTGTTTTAATGCTGCCTGCTGGTTTACCAGCACTTAAGCTTGATATAAACTGCAGTGTTCGAAAAGATGTACATGCATACATACATATCTAACATAACGTCGAATTTAGGCCATCTGTGGGCGTGGAACAATGGACTCCGGATATAAACAATTCCGTACTTCTTTGTATCCTTTGCATACTTTTGAGCTCTGTTAATTTCATGAGTGTAGGAAACCATGTTATGACTCCATAGAGTATAACTTGACGTATACATATATACAGTGTACTATTCTCGTAGAGAATCCAAACGATGTACATACCATTTGCTATTTTCCGCTGTGTTGTCATTCAAGAGCAGCTTGCTGCTAAGGACTTTACTTGTTTTGACTAATTCCTAACTCCTTTACATTCGAATTTCACCGATTTATGTAGGGTGATCTTAATAATAATCCAAATACAGGAGAGTTTTTTGTTTTGTAGGGGAATCGATTGTAACTGCAATATCCTTTCATTAGTCGCAAAAGTCACACTTTATCTTTCTTCAAATTCTATATGCTACAGTTATAAATATTTATCCAATCCTATTTATTTTCTTTCCATTCCAGCTACTACCAGATGTTGATCCCATGGAAATTCTCTCCTACTTAGACCCACAACCAGATCTAAATACACCACCATCCAGTGGCTCTAGCAACAACAATAATAATGATGACATACTTTCAACACTATTCGATTGAGACAATTTACTGCAAGAATTTTTCTAATTCAAATGGAATCCACGATAAGAAAAAACAAAAGCAAACATCTAAGCAAAATCGATACTAGCAAGGCAGCCATTAGTATGATACAAATTCATACAATCAACAGCGTATCGAAAACAGAAAAAAATGGGAAAACAGAAATCGGATGGTTATAAAAAATGTTACAAAAGCGTTTGGGCGTAAAAAACTTTTGATGTTTCTTCGAGCAAAAAACAAAAAAAGCAAGAACAACTAACAAAATCAAAACTGCGTACAGATATGCTAAAATGTATGCTGAAATAAAAGAAATTCTAAAATTCTTTTCGTGAAAATCAAAGTTTGTATAAACTAAGTAGAAATCAAATGAACAAAAATGCGGATATTTTACGTTTTTATAATAAAAATTCTTCATACACACAATCATCGAGCTCATTCTCAACAAGAACCCGTTGCAAAACAACAACCACATCGAGAAATTTCAGTGTAAACAACCAACAAATAGTCGAAATCTAAGTAGGCGCTATTTTTCCAACTGTATATACATACATACACGCATACATACTTAGTATTACTAAAGTTTTAATAGCCGAGGAGCAAAAAAAGTATGTTTTTGTAAACTTGCTAATGTTTATAAATGTTTTTCGATCATCATCATTGTCTAACTACAGGCGCTTTGGCATGAAACTATGTAGAGCGTTGACACAATTTTGCGAAAATTTCCAATACAATTTACACATATGTATGTATGTTTACAAGTAGAAATATATCTCTCTGTGCAGTTTGTAAAATGGTGAAAGCTTTAGAGGGATGAAAGCTTTCATGCAAACGAAATGAAAGCTTGTGAAATTTCGAAAGCCTTCGCAAGCTTACACGAAAGCTCAAAAAAGTCCTGCTTTGATGTCTAAAAAAATATGTAGTTAAAAAAACATACAAAAATTTTAGCTAAACGCTTAATGCTACAGTTAAATGCCCGCATAAATTAAAATTAGAAAGTGTAGGATTCAAAAACAATGAAATGTGATTTTAAGCTGTAAATGAAACACAAAAATTATGTTTTTTTTATATATTTTTAAATGTACAAAATTGTATGCTTTAAAACACAATGGTTTGCACACAAAAACAGCCTCAGACAGCAAGAAGGTTATCAGAATGAAGAGTTTTTACAGTCCGATTTTGTTAAAAAAATTTTATTTTATAAATATTTCTTTTTTATATACAAGCTTGTTGGCGACTTTGCAGTAAATATATCTATATGTATATTTTATACCTTTTTTGATGACAAAATTTCTGTTTTCAAATTTTCTGAACGTCACAAAAAATCGGGTTATGTTTTTCTTTGTTAAAAAAAATCAATTTCAAAATCTAAAAAAAAAAATATAAAAAATTACATAAGAAAAATAGTGATGATTGCATCCATTTTTTAATGTTTCTACTGTACAAAGTATTAAAATAAAATTAAAGAAACCAATTACTATAACTATAAAAAGCTGACTTATTTACGTGCATAGTAAAAAAATTATAATAAAATTATAAAAATTAAAAGTTAGCAATCATTAAGCAAATAGTAAGCATAATTAAATTAAACTTATGCATAAAAAATGTGTGTGCGCGTAAGCAGTTGACAAAAGAACAAAAAAAATAAATAAAAATAAAAATAAAAAATAAATAAAGTTTAATTGTTGCGTAATTTTAGTAAACCTTTTTTAATTAATTCTAGCATTAAGGATTTATGTACACTTAAAAAATACGCATATTAGTACATACACAGCTTAAAAAAAGAAATTCTTTATGAATATACAAGCATCACTTCTAATGCGTATCTAATGTGTAATCTGAAGGCATAGAGTAAAAAAATACCCACGCATACACACACATAAAAATCTTATTGATAAACATTAAATTAGGTTATACACACATACATATACTTATAAATAATATATAAATAGTTTTACTATAGAAAGTTTAGACGTTTAAATGCAGGAAAATTACGAAAAAAATTTAATAAAAATTTTAAAAACCATAAAATCCCTACAACCACAAAAAGTATGCAACAAAATATTGAATTTACATTTTTAAGATATTAAGAAGAAGCAGAAGAAAAAATAACTATGTATGATAAAAAAATATATTAAACAGTAAAATTATAGTAACAATGTAGTACTACGTATGTAATAAATCTTAAATAATATGCTTAAAGTATTTAAAAAAAATATATACATATACATGCATGCATATGTGTGTATTTGTTGAAAAAAAAGAATTATTCAACCGAAATATTGTAAATACTTATTAAAAATTTCGCGTAAAAAATAATGGCATATACATAAATACATATATGAAAAAGGAAATTAAAATTGATACAAAAGTACATACACAAAAATAAAAAAGTATTAAAACCAACAACAAAAGTGTGATTTTTCTTCTCATTTATATATGATTACACAGTTCATGCAGCATTTTGAAACAGAATAAACGCGAGAGATTTTTGAAAGAGGACAGACAGCATGATGTTCATTTCCGCTGTTTTACTTGGATTAGAAGGTCATAACATGTCTTTGCGCCGCAACTGCAAAATCTTAAAGGGTCAGGGGCTTTGATGTTTCGGAGAAGGTTATTTATTTTGAAAATTTCATTATTTTGCGCCTGCACTCTGGCCCACCAACGTCCTTCCTTTAATACCATTTTTAAGACTTGTGTTATTTTTTTTTTTCAAACAGCACAAATACTAACTGAAATATTTATAATAGCTGTATGACACGAAAATTCTGGTCGTCACTCCATTTACAAAACAAAAAAATAAGAAAAGCACGAACTCTTCAATAATTTCTTCCATGCGATCTACTGAATTTTAAATACATACATATGTACATTAGACCGTATCGAAAAAAAAAGTTCGCCGTGCACCCCCTCATATGAAGTGTTTTTGAAAAGCATTTAAAAAAATAATGTATTTTTTTTTGGACAACCCTAGTAGTCGCCCAATTACATTTCTCTTCACATCTTCAGCATTTATTGTCAGATTTTAAAGTGTTATAAACCAATGTTTTTGTCTCGAGGAGGGAGTAATTCCTACGGAAGTTCATTGACCCATGTGCTCCATAAAAAAAAAGTTGGTTTTTTTCGTCTGGTTTTCCAACTAAAATTAAAATGTGTTTTATTTCGGGTTCTAATGAATTAGGGTGGTAGCAACTGAGATCTTGTGGGCAAGTACCACAATAGAGCCAATGAAGGCAATGAACTTCCGTAGGAAACCCCCCCTCCTCGAGACAAAAATATTGGTGTATCACACTTTAAAATCCGACTATAAATGCCGAATAAATGAAGAAGAATGTAATTGGGTGACTACTAGGGTTGTCCAAAAAAAATTTTATTATTATTTTTAAATGCTTTTCAAAAACACATCATATGAGGGGGTGTACGGTGAACTATTTTTATTTCGCCTGTAAGGCGAGACGCTCTAATGTACATATTTATTACATATGGACGTACTCGTCGAGAGGTGTCAAAGTAACATCTGCTCCAGATGATCTGCTTGTGGTGCGAAGTGTCGTTATGCCTCCTTTACGCTTGAGTGAAAATAAAACAAAATTCAGGCGTGCTAGACCATGAATTTGTTCAGGGAAATTGGTCAACATGAGGGCACTCTTTCAAAAACATACCATGGTTATTCTGTTGTTGAAAAAAGTTTGTTAATTTTACTTGTTATTTAAAAAAAAAAAACACAAGCACTGACAGACACGGAAGGCCAGTATGTATTCTTAAGTGCAACATAATTGACTACAACAAATACATAAATGTTTGTTAACCGAAATTAAAAAAACTGTTATTATAAAAATATACTTAAATGATATACAGTGGCTGGAAAAATTAAGTTGTCATACACAAAGTAAAAGCAGAAAGACTTGTAGAGTTGGTACTTTGCATGTGTTGCCAAAAATTTATGTGAAACGATGGATTAAACATGATTCCATTGAACTAAATTAAAACTCGGAAAATTGTGTTGCAAAACCAAGTTTTCATTCGCCAAAAATTCACTGTGTATAAATTCAGGCATTTATTTTACCATTTTAGTTAGAAATAGAAATACTACTCCAACATTTGGTATTCATTACGGGTACCATTTGATCAACGTCGAAGGATGCAATCTTTTAAATACCCAAATTTCTGAGAACAATCCTTTTTTTTTTGAGGTTGGGAGGGTACCACTTTAAATCGTTAATGCTGTTGTTTCTGTAATATTCTAGTGGGCCATTCCATTGTGACTGGTGGCACATTTGTCTGCAGAATGTGATCAATTGCATTAGTTTACACGAAAAATTAACCTTTGTAAAAAAGTATTTTCTAGGCTCACTTTGGGTAGCTGCATATGAAAACAAAACCCAATTTTCGAGATTTTTTCGAAAAAACGTGTTTTTGGTACCTTTCTCAGTTATTTGTCAGTATCTAATCGACGCGAGCAGCCTACCGTTCGAAAGGTATTGATACGCCCTTTGCAAAAATATATTGCTTGTATAGATTTAAATAAAAATTATTACTGTTACTAGCGATCAAAATCAAAAAAGGGGAATTTTTATTCATTTTTGAAAAGTACAAATTTTTAGATGCTTATTTTTAATTGCAAAAATTTTGTTTACATTTTTTTTTTCAAATTTGAGTAAAAGATAAATCATTTCAGTAAATTTTGAGTCTAAGATCATCCAAATCGGATAATAAATGTAGATGTAATGGGGCACTGAGTAAAAATTCTAACTTTATATTTTTCACAAAATAACTGCAAAAGGTACCAAAAAACGCCTCTTTAAAAAAAAGAATGTGTTTTGTTTTCGTGTTCAGCGACCGAAAATAAGCTAAGAAAACATTTTTTAAGCCAGATTATTTTGTGATACAAAATATACGTATGTATTTGTTCACAAATTGGGAAATTCTTTTTTGTTTTGCTTTATAATTTTTGGGAAAATTTTTTCACATGGAATTCGCGATAAAGCCTGTTATATATACCATACGCTTACGTTTTCATTTAAAATTTAGCTGTTAAAATCATCATAGAAATATTTAAAAATATCCAAAATAGTGACTGATGGGACAGCTCCTTGAGCCTAGTGTAAAGTAACACTGTTGCAACTCTTCAAATGAAAAAAGTTGGTAGAAATTCACACTGATCGGTCGTGATTGCAAATCGAAGAAGCCTCTAATAATGCAGAGCAACGGTTACTTTCCCCACGAACCTTAAATCTATGGCTAAGATATCTTAGAAGTGTGTAGAGTGCAAATGTATGAAAGTTTTATCGGAAGTCGTCTAAACGTGTAAACTTATGAAACACGTCAATTTAAGAGTTTAAACTGCCTGCAAAAACAAGCGACTAAAAACCAACTACCTGCTAGATAACAAAAAAGTGACGCACTTAGTTAGGCATACCTGACCTTAAGGTAACTAAGCCAAAAACAACAAGAACACATATAAAGACGGGAGGAAACACGAACTATTCAGAACGAAAAATGACACTGAAGATGGCACAACGCCGAAACCGGTTTGTCTCCAAACAAAATTTGGCAAGGGATGACAGAAATTCATTCCAAAATACATCAACCAAGCATAAGGCGTCGTGAAGATTTAGCTGGCAAATTCAGTGGCAGTGGCCGTAATGTAACGATGGACAATTTTTTTACAAGTCTCAACATAGTACATAAAGCACTTGTTATCGCTAAATTTAACGACCGTTGGAGCAGTGCGAAAAAACAAAACATTCATTCCGACAGACATGCAGCCTCATAAAGATAGGTCAGTAAAATCCACAACTTTTGGTTTTATGAGCAATATAACAATGTTTTCATCTTCTTCTTCTTCTTTGGCGCTGTAACCGCCTAAGCGATTTTGGCCGAGTCCAACAAGGCACGCCAGTTGTTTCGCTTCTGTGCCAACTGACGCCAATTGGAAATGTCAAGTGAAGCCAAGTCCTTCTCCACCTGGTCTTTCCAACACAGAGGAGGCCCCCCTCTTCCTCTGCTACCACCAGCGGGTTTCGAGTCGAATACTTTCAGTGCTGGAGCGTCTATGTCCATTCGAATGACATTACCAAGCCAGCGGAGCCTCTGTACTTTAATTCGCTGCACAATGTCCATGTCGTTGCAAAGCTCGTACAGCTCATCGTTAAATCGTCTGCGATACTCGCCGTTGCCAACTCGTAAAGGCCCGTAAATCTTCCGTTGAATCTTTCTCTCGAATACTCCAAGCGCCGCCTCATCGGATGTTGTTATTCATGCCTATTACGGTATCCGACGGATGCCATCCGCACGGATCAAACCGGATTCGCACTGTCATAACAAGCGAGTATGAAGGATTAGATTCACGAAAATTGCATTTTTCGGACCAGAATAGGCATGTATCCGACGGATGCCATTTGCACGAATCTAATCCTTCACACTCGCTTTTTATGACAGTGCGAATCGGATAAGATCCGTGCGGATGGCATCCGTCGGATACCGTAATAAGCATGAATAGCAAACGAAACAACAGAAGAAACAACAACGCAAGAAAGCTAAAAACTACAGAAACTAGTTTTAATGAAATTTGCAGATAGAGGGCAATAAACATACACAAATAGTGTATTTTTTTTTGTAAATAAAATAAATTAAAAATAAAACTGAGCTAAGATTTTTACTCTGCACTACTTGAAAGAATTTTCTTAGCCTCTCCAACTTTAGTTTCTAAAGTTTGTTCTAGTGTTGGAAGGCAAGTTTGGTCCTTGTTTAGCACTTGTCGCACGTTAATATTGATGCGGGCAAAATT
>JAPVRG010290094.1:3015-18703 GCA_029783565.1 Rhagoletis cerasi
GGGTTTGTTTTTTACTTTTTGGTGCCTAAACACTAATTTTAAACACTTTTTATTAGTTTCATGCAGGTTTAAGGTCGTGAATACTAAAAAGCCACTCGAAAGGCTGGTTTAAATTAGGGAAGAAAATCTTCATTTCCCGAAAGGTTCAAGCGGTACAAAAGTGGAAAAATATCTCATTTTCAACAAGTTTTTATCAACTCGCTTTGTTTTTACTTAATTTTGACTTTCACAAATTTACATATAAGCACACTATTTAGTTTATTTACGTTGTAATAAACCCGCTTTCTTTTATTTTAATTTGCTCAATTTGTAAACAAAGCGTTTCAGCTGTCAAAAATATACTATTGTGAACAACCTAAACGAGCGAAATTCACAATAGCGCTTTTCTTCATGGCATGAGCGTCATAATACCAACTCAAAATTCGTTCGATCAGCACTTTCGACCACAGTCGAAGATCGAATGCAACTCATAATAGGGGCCATAAACTTATAAAAAGTTTCATGGCTTTCGAGATTTTTTGACTTTTTTATATTTTTGAAAAATATCTACCTTCGGTCGATTTTTTTCATGACGTTTCTACAAATAAAAACTGTTCGAATTGGCGTAATTTTTATTTTTATCTAAACTTATTCCGCTATCGATAGAATATAACAAATTTTCAGTAATTGCTGTTAAAATGTTTAAAAATTAACTCCAATACAAAATTTTGATCCTGAACTAATTTCTACCTCTACTTTCGAACATACGTGGTGAAGAAAATGTATACTACACAAGTTGTGAAAATAATATTAAAAACTTACGTGTTTAATAAGGATTCCAAAATGGTATAAAAGTTATAACCTTTAAGTTTTTCTGCTGTTGTTTTTACGATTTGAATCTAGAATTTAGAACTCCTCGGAAAAAATTCAAATAATAAAAATTTACCTTTTTTTTAGTTATATGGGACTAATGACAATAACATAATGTGTTTCTGTATTATTTCATTATTTCTTATAAAAGATGTTCAAAATTGCGGCCTTCTACCCTTATACACATCCAGCTACGCTAAATGGTGAAATTTATTTAGATTTTCTGGAAAATTATTTGTACCAGCTTTTACAAGAAGTTTCGTTAGCAATGAGGCAGACAATATGGTTGCAAAACGACCGATTTGCAGCTTATTATGCTATTCAAGTACGGCGACATTTAGACGGACGATATCCGCAACGATGGACTGGACGCTTGGGTCCCATTTTATGGCCACCTAGATCCCCGGATTTAAATCCTTTAGACTTTTTTTGGACTGCTTCAAAGACTTGGTGTATAGAACTACAATTACTACCATCGACCAGCTGCGAAAGCACATCAATTCAACCGCCGAACAAATAAAAAATGAGAATTATGCACACCGAATTAAAAGATCATTTATTAAGAGATATAAGATGTGTATTAGGGTAGAACGCCGCCATTTTGGGCATATTTTATAATAAATAATAAAATAATACAGAAACGCATTATGCTGTTGCTATTTGTCCCATATAACAAAAAAAAAAGTTAAACTTGTATTATTTGAATTTTTTCCGAAGACATCTAAATAAGCATCCTTTAAGATTCAAATCGTAATAACAAGAGCAGAAAGTATTAAAGGTTATAACTTTTATAATATTTTGGAATCCTTATAAAACACGTAAGTTTTTAATATTATTTTCACAACTTGCGTAGTATAAATTTTTTTCACCACGTATGGTCGAAAGTAGAGGTAGAAATTAGTTCAGGATCAAAATTTTGTATTGGAGTTAATTTTTAAACATTTTAACAGCAATTACTGAAAATTTGTTATATTTTATCGATAGCAGAATAAGTTTAGATAAAAATAAAAAAGACGCCACTTCAAAAAGTTTTTATTTGCAGAAACGGCATGAAAAAAATCGACCGAAGGTAGAGATTTTTCAAAAATATAAAAAAGTCAAAAAATCTCGAAAACCATGACACTTTTTATAAGTTTATATCTTTTTATTTGGTAGACCATAATGTCGCGCACTGGCGGTTGAAGAGTTATCCATGACTTCCTGGACACCCTGTAGATGTACATATGTATATATAAAGACTTGCTTGCAGATTATATCTAATGGAAAATTTTAAATGACTTTGTATTTTTTATTCGTTCAACCCTGTGTAAGATGTAAGCTTTTACTCGAGAGAATTTGGTTTTATTTTTCAACACGTAACACTTCGTCCAACGTTTCCTCGTTTTTTTTTATACGATTTCTCAAGGCCAACAAAATAGGTGTTTTCTCATCGACGAGTACTTCTTTAGCTCGAATCTCTTGAATAAAATTGGATTGAATTGTGGTAGGCTGGAAAATCCAAGATTTGCCAAGACTTAGACACATTCGCAAAATTTACTTGAGATATACAAAAGTAGTAAAGAGGATAGGGAAAACCGGTGTGCAGTCATTACTATCCTCGTCTTACAAGCAAGGTGTACACAGTGGATCACCATAAGTTGTCTCCTGTAACACATACCTCCTCTGTTTCAGAAGGAATTTCGTCACAGCCCTTTATAGTCTTTTCAGGAAACACTTGAGCGTTTTATAATTTTGCAAGTGTCAGTATAGCACCAACCGGTTTAATGGGACTTATTCATAGATTGCTGATGTATGTACATGAAAATTTCTGTAAAACTTGGTCTTATAATTGGCTTCAGTCCAATTAAAAGCTTCAAAGACCCGCGGTTCGCCAATTCATAAAACCGGATCGTCACCTTGAACGCAACTATTTCAAGACAATTTTTGAAGAGATATGAGCTGCTTTCAAGGGCTTTAGAATAGCTGTTCTCGCCACCTTTCGCCAATTATCCAGTATTGCAAAGTCGTTCGATCAAAAATCCGTTACCATTGCGCCTAAAGCGCAAGAATTTAGTCAACAAGGGTCGAAAAGCATGATGTACAAATATATTAGCTAGTAATTTTAGCTGATAGCTTACTCGAAAAAAAATAATTAAAACGGATTGCTCGCAATGGTGCACGCTTTATTTTTTTGCTATTTTTGTTGAAGCGTTTTATACCTTAGCAATCTATTTTTCTGTAGACTACAATAAATGAGCATATTTTTGGCACCTGTGCGCTACGATTCAATGATTGCGTCTATTAGTAGCTGTAAATTAAACAAATTTGATAATTCACATGACGGGCACAAATACAAATCAACAAATATAAATGTATGTACACACTCTCTTGTACAAGCTACCAAAATTTTGTATTAAACATTAGGTTGTGGATATTTTCATTGAAAAATATTTAGTTTTATAAAGGAAGAACTAATATTTGAAAAATATTACACATTTATGGTGTTATGCCAAAAAAAAATAAAGTAGATTTAAAAAGCTCTATAAGTGACATTTTCGTGAAAATTTTCGAATAAAGCTTTAAAGTATTATTTATTTTTTATGAATAAGGCTACTAGTTTAAATATTCTTGTTAAAATGTATTAAAAAAACGTATTTAAAGTATACTAGTATTATTTAATGATAAAATAATATTAATGAAATGACAATGTTCGAAGTTAAAAGATTAGAAGATTTTTCCACTTGCCTTAACCCCCATTAAACACCCTTTTGTGTAGAGGTCGTGAAATTAAAACTAAAAGCGAAAAATCTATTCAACCATTTTTGTAGATTAACACCCAAATTCATAAAAAATAAAGAAGACTTTAACTGCTTTGTAAATCGAAAATTTGTATGAAAATGTCACTCCATAGAGCTCTTTAAAACGATTATATTTTTTATGAATAAGGCCATAAGCCTTTAAACCAAATATTACACCAAGCAAAACCATCTAATTCAAAAATAAATTCCTATATAATATCCTTGGAAACTCAATATTACTTTAAACATTATTAAAGGCGGCCGCTGTGGTGTAGTGATTAGAAGTGCGCACTACCACTCCGTGGGGCCTGAGTTCAAGCCCTGATCCGAGCAACATGGAAAAAAAAATTATAGAAAAAAGGTTTCGGTTTACCGAAAACCCCCGAATCATAAAAATACTCAAAAAAAACACACAAAACTAATAAAGAAACGATTTCGAATTAAGTTTATTTTTCCTATTTAATATCTGCTATATTATATGTATGTACATTAGACTGGTCCAGGAAATCCTTTTTTCTAATATTATTCAGTGCTCACGCAAATTTGTGTTCCGTTTGCTAAAAATGAAAGTACATAACTTGATTAAAAAAATAATAAAATTTAGAGGTCGCTCAAGTCCATTTTTATTTTGCTTAAAATTACTCGTCCTTCAATCCGTGAGCACGCGAAATTCCTCTGACAATTTAAGTTTTGTAAGGTCTTATAATATGCTTTCGAGTCCGCTGAATATACTAGTAGAGTTATTTTTTCGATCCGGCTCTTTCCTTTTTAGATAACACGAATAAATAACAAAAAAGAATTAGAAAAAAATCCGAAATTGCATTTTCAAATATTATTATTTCTTAGAAAATTTTTTTATTTTTTTTATTTTTTACAGCCACGCAACTAGATTCAGGCTCAATAATTTGCTGATATCTAGAGAAGTAGTAAATGTTAAATCCTCTGCGATGACTTATTTCATTCGCTAAGGATATGGCTATACACATCATCATTGACATAAAATCAAATAAATTTTTTCTAAGACATAATCAACTTTTAAAGTGCAATTTCGGGTTTTTTTCTCGTTTTTTTTATTATTTATTCGTATTATCTAAAAAGGTAAGATACGGATCGAAAAAATATTCAGCGGACTCGAAAGCATATTATAAGATCTTACAAAACTTAAATTTTCAGAGGAATTTCGCGTGCGTACGGATTAAAGGTCGAGTAATTTTAAGCAAAATAAAAATGGACTTGAGCGACCTCTAAATTTTTTTTTTTTTTTTGAATCAAGCTATGTACTTTAATTTTTTAGCAAAAGGAACACAAATTTGCGTGAGCACCGAATAATATTAAAAAAAAGGATTTCCTGGACCAGTCTAATGTACATACATTTATAATATGTGGAGAGTAAATTATTTTTCCTTCTATAAGATTTTCTTATTTTAATTTAATCAATCATTTGTACTTTATTTTATTTAACTACTTCATTCCCAAAAATAAGAAATATAATAAAGCATTTGATATATACACAAAAACAAACTTCAATTCACAAAAAAAAAACCTTTTTAATCGATTTCACAATCGATTTTGCGTAGCTACCAGATCGACGAAAAGAATTGCGTAGTCACTTTAAAGTTTTTGTGAATTTTTTGTTATCGGTTTAAAAGGAAAAAACGATTAACACCTAAATTAAAAAAAAAAAAGATTAAAGATCATTAACCAAATTAAAAAAAGCCCGTTTTTTAGAAACACCGATCTTTTTTGACCATCCCCACTCGAGAGGCAACGGCAAACCTCCGAGGGTACTTTTGCCATGAAAAAGCTTCTCATAAAAATACAATCGCCGTTCGAAGTTGGCGTAAAACTGTAGGTCCCTCGCCTTTGTGTGACAACATCAAAGCGCACGCCACAAATCGGAGCGGAAGCTCGGCCAAACACGAATATATTGTGTAAGCGCCAATCTTATTTTTAAAGGACGGTAAAAGTACGATGACTTTGTTAATCTGGAGTAAAACATATTCCCAACTTAGAACATTTTGCGAATTATAATGATCCAAGAAATAAGATGGTTACCATTTCTGAACAAGTAGATATGTATGTAGGTACTGTACTGGGCATGAACAGTTCTAACCTCATATTGTTCAAATATTTGGTTAAAATTACTAACGCACTTAAATATGTATATACAAACATAAGTACGTACATATGTATGTACTCATGTATGCTAGAATGTTGCCCAGAATTATTTTTAGACATGTTTTACGTCATGAAATCTATATAACAGCCAAAATACACACCGACCCACCTTAATAAATACCATAAACAATTAACGTAAAACGTTGTGAAAATCGCGTGCGATTGTTTGTTCTAAGGCGGTAAAAATAGATTTACGCAAAAAGAAAAATTATGAAGAAAAAAATTATCTCGAAACCAAAAATAATTTTTATTCTAGACGATATAATAGAATGTTCCGCATACAAATTTTGATTAGTACGTATGCACATACGAGGATATACATATGTACATATTTCTATACAGACTTTGTTCAAAATAAACCGTTTCGATGTTCCTTCAACTTTGCAAATATGAACGTATGTACGTCTGCAAATATGAAAGTACGTCTACTATGACTTTCTTCTGTGCTATTTTTAATGCGGTTTCAAGAGTCTACATACATACATACTCGCATATGTAAGCAAGTAGGTTCAAATTTGAGGAGCATTTATTTGAGCAAACTTGAGTACACAAGACCGTACTATTTTATACATACATACATATGTAGGTATTAGGATACTTTTCATTGTCCCGAAATCCCGGTATTACAGCTCCGGGATCTCGAGATTTTTACTAATTTATTTACATAAGCTTTTTCAAACATTTTGTGCAAGCACTGTGTAAAAGCGAAAAATTTGGTAGCACTTTCATTACTGGCAAACCGAAATGAAAAGAACCAATGAATAAGACCAAATGTGGTGACAAAGAATCTGTGTGGTTTAATTTTTTGATTGCGAACGGTGAGCCTGCTGAAAAATGCAAAACGTGTGGCAAAGTCGAAATCCCGATAAACCCTTGAATTTCGGGATAAACATTCTTCGCAACCCGAAATCCCGAGTTTGTCAAAATCCTTCGGCATTGAATGCGATAGCATACAGGGTGTCCCAGAAGTCGACGTCAAGCCGGAAACGGGTGGCAGGCCAGGTCATAATAGTTATCAGAAAAATATAAAAAAAAACAATTTCTTGTATTTTTAAAATTATAGGCGTCCAGAAAAAAACAAAAAATCTACACTCTGTTATGGTTTCTTAATTCCCGTTACTAAAAATGTCTAATTTTTCGCAATTTTTTTTTATTACTCTGAGTAATGCTTCTGTAAATTGTCGTCTAAAATTTATAGCTAACTGCACTAGCTTGGAAGACACTTTTTTCCAAAAAATTAAAATTTATTGCTTCGCCCAATTTTAACTAACTGTACTGAAAAAAAATGTACTACACTAGTTTGGCAAGTAACTTTGAAAGTTGGTGCATTTAATAAGGATTCCAAAATGGCATGACACTTGGTAGATTTATTTCTTAAATTATGTACAATTTTGATATTTGTAAAGAAACTCAGTTTGGAAATTTTTTTCTTACTTAAAACGATTGTAGTGTACCCAAGACCTCCCTTGAAGCCGTAATTTTTAAGGCAATTCTAGTTTGAGTGTGAGTCATTTTATGAAGTGTGAGCGAGACAGAGAGTGACGCCACTTTGTTCTGGCCTGTCATCCGTTTCCGACTTGTCGTCGACTTCTGGGACACCCTGTATATGCATGCGCCTATTAGGTACTACCTAACTATTTCAACACTAAGCCACTTCTTCCACACAGCTTTCAGTTCATACACACTAATGTACGAGTATGTACATACATATGTACATACGTAGAAAATTTCGTTTTTTCTTTATTTTTGCGTCTGATTTCGTTTTAATGTTTTTGCAAGAGTTCTTTCTATTTATAAAACAATGAGATCACTACTCAAACTTTTTCCCTCCTGCAACTATGTATGAGGACTTATACATACAGATATGTACGTTTGTAGAAAAGTTGATTCTATGATCCGCGCCAGCATTGATGCCATAGCAAGACAATTGAAATTTTGTTTTTATGTTCGCTACTTTTTATTGCACAAACGTTGGTATTTAAAGGGTGTTTTATGCGGGCTCAACTAGTAAAAGGTAAAATTTCATTAGAAGGCAAAAATTGTGAAAATACGTGTCTGCACCTTTTTATTCATTATAATTCGTTCTCGGCATAGCCGCCCTATTCCTCATACCAATTCTCATTATTTTCCTTAAATAACTTTGTGTTTTGTAGTTTTGATCCAACTACTGCTTGAGTCACAGAATACGTAATCCGTATAGTTATTTTTATAGCATAGCCTATTCTCTAGGCCGCCGGTAGAATCCATGTTATATCCCTGGTGCGAGCAACATCTCAAAATAGAAACAGTTTTTTTTAACAACGGTCGGCCCTCGGTAGGCAGTGGCAAACCTCCGAGTATATTTCTGCCATGAAAAAGCTTCTCAAAAAACCATCTTCTCCATTTTTGGAGGAGAAACCCGGCCAAGCTTAAATGTGAACACCACATATTTTACTCTATAATCCGAATTAACTGCGACTTCATAATCCGAATTCCATGCTTCTCTTAAATTTACAATAGTTTTCATTTTAATTTGATGGATCAAACGTAAGAAAGAAAAAGCGAGCTCATAAAACATTGTATTTACTAAAGAAGCTATAAATATTAAAAATAGGATCTGAAAAAAGGTTTCCAACCTATTGCGAATGGAACATACCAAAAAAAAACAATACTAAGCTCAAAATGTTCCTAATAATGTACATATCGATGGTCCTCTGCAATAACGACACAATTCAAAATTCTAAAAATAAAAATCTTACTACTGTTAAGTGTCTCATGTCTCTAATCCTTGTCCAATCCATCTCTAATCCTTACTAAAGTAAGTAGTAAGGATTACTAAAGTATGTAATGAAGATTAGATATGAATCAGACAAGGATTACACTTAACCGTAGTAAGAGTTTTTATTTTTTGTCGTTTTTGCAGAGGACCATCGATATGTACATATGTATGCAGTACTAACAGGTAATGTTACAATTTTTGATTTCTTTTACTTTTAAAATCAATTTCATAAAAAAATGTTTTTCCCTCCTGCAACTATGTATGAAAGTTGTGAGTTAAATTTTAAAATAATAATAATTCAACTCCATAATCATATTATTTCTATAATCCGAATAGGATGCGCAAATCTTAGTCCGGTTATCGAGCTTCGATTGTAAACTTTTTTCTGCAAGTCAACTCTGCCATCAGCCGTTTCCCAGCAAACACAGTCTCTGACATCAGGGAAACATTTGATTTTCCATTCGAATTCTAATGTAGTTCTCTAATGTTTCTCGAATCGAAAATCAGGTTTTAGAACTATGTAAGAATTCGATTAGGGAATTATTAGAAAAACACTAGACATTAGAAACCAATTAGAATTCGATTAGATATCTAATCTTTTGCTCGATATCGATAACTAAGTCCCCTTTTTGTAGAGAATGCTATAGTTCTCAACCGTTTCTCTAATCGTATTCTAACCTTCTACCTTAGAGAGTTATATTAGAATTCGAATCGTTTTCTAATCGTTTTTTAATCATTCTCTAACCTAAATGTTTGCTGGGTTATAATTTTTGTCGCGTAAAGATTGTAGGTTGAAAAATGAATTTTTGAAGTGGAACTTCTTTGCGCTCGTTGGGCTGTAATTCCAATATCGAATGAAACGAAAAAGCGACAGGAAAAGGGAGGGCATGGCGCGCGTGGTGGGGCAGTCGGACGGAAGGAGACATGGGAGAGAAACGAAAACGCGACATATTCGGAGTAGGAAAAAAGAGAGAGGGGTAGCATGTAATCGATATATTTATAGATAAATTTATCGATTTTATAATCCTAATATTTGTCGATATTGTTGTCGATATAATAATCGATAGTCTTATCGATATATTTATCGATATAATAATAGATATTGTTATCGATATAATAGTGGATATTGTTATCGATATATTTATCGATTAAGTTATCTATTTTGCAGTCTTTATATTTATCGATACATTTTTCGATATTGTTACCTATATAATAATCGGTATTGTTATCGATATATTTATCGATGTTTTATCGATATATTAATCGATATTTTTATCGATTATATTTATTATTAGGTATGATATGCGATGTTATGGATTAAAATATAACCTTAATCATATAACATTATATTAACTAGCCTGTCTTTTTATTCACAATTTCAAACCAACGAACTACAGGTATTGATAATGACACAAACTAGATATGTGACATAAGCTTCACTTCGACAGTGTGGCCCAGGCGCACTTAACTTTTTTTCCAACACGCTGTTAGAAACTATCGGAGATACACTGCCGGAAGAATTTGATGAAAGAAACTTATTGAAGCGGTTTTAGACTGAGAAAGTAAAGCCCTACTATTTGACAACCATCCAAAAGTGGTATTTGATTTGGAAAGTTTTACAACAGAACAATGCGTTAATATCATTAAATTATTCTACCAAAATGGTCAATCTTTGGTGGCAGCATCGCTTATTTCGAAGGAAATCTTCCTCAGTGAATGCGGCCTATTTCTCGCTCTGTAGCAATGTTAGTGTACCTCTTTAAGAACGTCGACATTATCGATGTCCTCTTTTGGGTTGAAATTAAAGATTCTGATCTGTACGAAATTTGGTTTCTAAAATGAGGAGCCACAAGCTCCATAACGCGGCTATTTATGGCTCCTTTGTGCAATAAATTTCCAATACATGAAATTTCCATATTCGGGCATGTGGATTGCCCACGAAGATCATGCGATTTGACGACTTTTGGATTTGATGTATTTTGGAACGAATTTCCGTCATCCGTTTTCAAGTTTAATTTGGGGACAACCCCGTTTCGGAGTTGTGTCATCTTCAGTCACTTTTCCCTGTCGGAAGAATAAACTAATTTCGACTTTGCAATTCTTTTTGTGGAATTATACGAACGACCGTTCCAACAATCCCACTACTTTGAAGCGGTTGAAGGACTAGATACGTCAGCTTCTGCAAGAGCTATCGCCCGAATTGTGTGAAAAAGTAATCGAAAACTAGCTCAAAAGGCCTAGGCCCTGCAAACAGTTACGTGGAGTACATTTGTGCGATATTGTTTTCCACATATAATGGCATAGTCAAAGCTTAAAAAAAATTCTATCAAAATTTAAAAGTGCCTTTTTGAACCGACTTCCGAAAAAGAGGAGGTTATCAATGCTTCGGAATATTTTTTTTTGTAAATTACCGGGTAATTTCGGACAACGTGAAACGATTTCGATAATTATTTTTTAATCGGAAATATGGCACCTCAATACTAATTTCGTTTAGCTCCGATCATTGAATCCTGAAGATATTATCGATACTCCTAAATTTTTATATGAGAATTGAGGTCGTTTTCTTTGTTTTTTGTTTGCTTAAATATTACTTGTTATTAACTTTACCTTACCAAGGAGAAAATGTATTATGTACATTATCAATTTATGTTTTGAACTCAAAACTTATCTTTATCTAAAAAATGGAATACCCTTTATTTGTAGATACAGCGTTTGTAGCCGGGAGAAATAGTGTTCGGGAAGGTGCGCTGATAACTGTTTTTGATTATGTGTGGGCAGAGTAAAGAGCACTGTACGGCGGGCATAATCTAAATATACATACATGATTCGGGTATTTATTGCGCGAGTACAAATAAATAAATGAACATAAATGCTATGTACATATATATACATATACATATGTTTGTATGTATATATATTAGACCGTATCGGCCCCCATACAAAAGCAAAATAAATAAATTACTAAATTTAAAAATTTAGTTCGAGAAGATTTTGGCGTCAAAAAAATTCTGATAAACAAAAAACATGTTTTAGCTGTTTTAGATGATGCCACGTTGTAGCGACAAGCTTTTTTCATGACCCAACCCACTAGTTTAAAAATTTACTTCAAGAAGATTTTGGCGTTAAACAATTTCTGACCTAGAGTTACTTTTAAATATTTTATGAAAAAACATGTTTTTTAGCTTTTTTAGATTATGCCAAAATCGAAGTAAGCCTTCATAATTGATAATATAAACACATTGTACTTACAAGCTTTTTTCATGACCCAACCTAATGTGCATACGTATTAAATATTAAAAGTATTTGTGGTTTATAATTGATAGAGGCGGCTTGCAGGCGCCTGCATACAAAGAAAAAACTGAACAACTACTTGGTTGAAAATTTTATTTTTATTATAATAATTATTTTTAAATTTTCACATGTTGCTCTATTAGTTAATTGTAATAATTTGTTGCTGTTACTAACTGAGAAATGAGGGTCACCGGGTCACCCAGAGGATTTTACATACTCAGTATTGGTAAATATGTTTGCCTGATTTCATTATTTAAATTGTAAAACTCTAAGGTTATTAAACAAGGCTATTTAGAGCTGGAAATCAACATCATTCATATTCCTTGCTTTTGTAAAAGATAATATGGAAATAAGTAAAGATCTCGTAATGTGGGATAGTGCGGTAGTGAAGAGAAGAGTAAGGAGGTAAGGAAAGATAGCACACGGTAGGATTTAGGTAGGATTGGTTTGGATAGGCTATGATAATCTACGATAGGTTCGGGCAGAGTAGAATGGGGCCGGACAAAGTAAGTTAGGAGGAGAAATAAGAAGAAACGGTATGAGATACAATGTTACACACTGTTATATACTTATGTAGGATAGGAAAAAGTTCCAGAAATCATATGTTGCTCGGACCAAGATTGAACCCAGGCCCCACGAAGTGGTAGTGCGCACTTCTAACCAGTACACCACAGAGGCATATATAAGATATTTATAGCGAAAAAGTTCAGGCTGCTTTACTTAGCTAAATATTTTTGTATTCTTGTTCGCGGTCTTGATACGAGTAGTTACGATAACACAGTCTAAAAACCCCGTTAGTAATATGGGTTCTTTAGATAGTCTAGTTAGTCCTAGTTCTCCTGTTCAGGTCCTCGAAGAAGTGAACCTTCAAAAGCTTGTATTAAAAATTGTCAAAATGATGAAATTCACGAAAGGAGGAGGGATTATTGGCTGAAATTATTTTGAACTTCAGAAGGACTTGAGAATAAGGACGCAAGTGTGGCTCCAAAATATTTAACCATAGTCTCTATAGTTCAGATTTTTTTAATTCGACTATTCCTGTCTATTTTGAAGAAATTGGCAAAACGATGTATTTTGGCTCGAGTACTGTGGTGATGTGATTTACAAAGTTATAAAAGTAAAAATCAGGAAAGGAGAACAGAAACAAAAAACGCAAATGGTTACGTTGGGTTAGGTCAGGTAAGGCGGCAGCACAGAGGCACTCTCATTTCTTGTATTGTTCATTGCGAGTCACTGGAATGGTAGCTCAGGAGATAAGCTGCGTAATCAAAAATAAAGGTCCACATGCAGCTGATAACCCAGCCCAGAGAGTGCCTTGGGAGTTTTCATGAAAGGGTATTAAGGGTTATCAATGAGGTTAGGTCGTACCGCATGGGTTTCTATTGACTAGTGCCCGTTAAGGACTCCTATCAGTACCGGAAATCCGCGCTTAACCATATTACGAAGCTCCTTCAAATGCCTACGATCCACAATCGACCAGAAGGACTTTGCTAATTTGTATGTCGGGCTTTTCGCTTAGCACTCGCTGAGTCGGCGAGAATCCAGCCCGCAAGGTGGTCCAGTAACTGCTATAAATTTCCAGTCTGGGGAAATAACCTCGAGGGTGCTATAACTAGTCAATTCATCAACTGTGCAGCTTCCGGTAGAGCCCAGAGTATTTGTATCTACCTGGTTCCGAAGTATTCCATGGAACCAACACTTACTTAACCTGAAGCCATAGCGGACTGGGGCAGCTAGGCCTACACTGTCTACGAGCACGACGCTAAGCACAACATTAAGTGCTGGAGTATGAGTCGTCTGTAGCGGGGTTTTGATTCCGACCATTACAGCATTTTGCAGTCGTTTCAGCGTTTTATAGTAAATTCCTTAAGGCAATAGCTCCATAAAATATAATTGGCTTGTTTCGGCAAGATAGATGCTCACCCAAAATCGCGATCAATTACTTTACCCTGTCAGAGAGCACAAGTGAAGAGCCATCAATCGAGAGATGCTGAGCATTAAGCACCTTATACTTCCTGGTGAACTGGACGAGTTTTGTCTTACCAGGATTAGTAGTAAGTCGGCAATTGGCGGACCAGTTTGTGACAAAGCTTAAGTGCCCATGCTTCAGATCATTTGGAGTATCCAGAAGCTTTTCTCTGACAATAAGTTCATCTTTTGGTAAAGGCAATAACCCGACAGGCTCTCCTTTCCAGCTGCTACAGGACGTTGTGGGGTACCTCTGCACGGAGGCGCTACTCCACTCCGCTACGACAGTTCTGTTACAGAGCATATGTACGTAAGAGAAGCCTAACGAAGTTATTTTCAACTCCGACCTTCTGGGGTTTTTACCACTACCTCGAGCAAGACCTTATTAAGAGCCCTCTCGATATAAAGGAAGGCGCGAAATTCCGAACGGATCCGATTTTTAAGTGAATCAGTCCTTCAAGAGTTTTCGATGGGAACGAAGAGGAAGGAAAAGAGACTGATTGGTCAGAAATCCTTCGGAGATGCACGCAAAATTTCCCAAAATCGACTTTTTGCCATATGCATATACATACATCTGTGAAAATATCTCTACAACCATTTTTCAGTTTACGAAAAATACCGTTAAATCTCTTTTGATTTTATTAATGTTAGAGCTCCTGCTGTTTAATAGTTTTTTGGTTCTCTTGAAATTTTCTGATTTTTGAGTTGTGACTGTTTTTTTTTTTGTAAATATGAAAGATCAGTCACACTACGCAGTGGATCGATACCTGCGACTTTTTAGACGAAGAAGCTATCTAAAATCCCATTGATTCCACCATTTGCCAAAATGTACCCCTATTCTTGGTAAAACGACAGACACAGCTGACGACACTTCTCGGGGCAACATTCTTTTTTTTTTTATCCCATTGAAGTATGAATTTTTTTGCTGACTAGCCAATTAAGCCATTACCCTAACTTAACCTGAATATCTACTTCTGTTACATCGTATGCATGTAGTACATTTGTTGGTGTCATATTCGTCTGTATGGAAAAATTCTCGAATTATATTTTGCTTATAAATTACTAAATATACAGGCTCAAATGATCTTGTTAAGTGTTCGGTTTCCACACCAACCTAAGCCTGCACAATCCATGACAGATAGACGGAGCAAATTTGTATATAAATATGAACGTTTGTATGTATGTATGGAAATATGTATGTACGTATGTGTGTAAGTAAATCTAAAGACCGGCCGGCCGGCCAGACAGAACAAAACAAACCAGACGCTTTGTATGCCTACGTGAGTATTTATATATGTACATAGGTGCGTAGTACTCGTATTTATAATCGTGCAAGTGCCACCATATTTATAAGTACAAAAATATCATATAGGTATGTAGGTATGTAAATATATGTGTTATGTTATACATATGCATGTATGTGTATGTACCCTGCAGCAACAAGGCGGCCAATTTTTCGAAAAGGACCGGTCCTTCACCGGTTAAAATTTGACCGGTTAGAATGGGACATTTGATTGCATTAAAAAAGGTTAACCTCCGACCAAACCGAAGGAGCCGGTCTAGAGATAGACGAAAAGTACAGTTTGGCAGTGACAGGGTGATGTAGTCTTGCAATTCAATAAAAAAAATTTTAAACAACACCACCCTGCAAATGCCCCAATCGCTTGGTCTGGCCTTGATTCAAATTGAACATTTGAACACATATTTGCATGCGTAGCGGCATAGCTGGGGAATAATGATTAGTAATCCTAATGATTAGTAATCGGATTAGAAACTTTTATTTTGCAGAATAATTGATTAATTAGGATTAGTTGGCTATATTAATCGATTACTTATTGATTAGATTAGAACTAATCAAAAATCTAAT
>JAPVRG010290095.1:4565-16024 GCA_029783565.1 Rhagoletis cerasi
TGGCCATGCGGGCCTTCTCCAACAGCTTGATCCAAATTACAGTTCGTTGAAGACGATAACACTTTGCTGGGTACTAAGCTACTGTGGGGTCACAGACCACTAGGTCGCCGCCGAGTTAGAATTTACTATAGAATCTTGATTTCCCAATGTACACGAAGAAATAAACTAATTAGAGAGAAATGGTTATAGGAACTTAAGATTGGAAACATACAACTACTTTCTTTAAAGCTGGACAGAAGCTATGATGGAAGAAAACAAGCAAGGAAAGTGTTGTCTTCGGCTGGAACTTAGATCTTGATGGTTTTCACTGTGAACTTTTTACTTATGATTAGCAAACAATTTGCAAAATTTCAGATTCTTATTCACTTAAATGTAGGATTTATATCACAAAAATCCTATCATATCTGAACAATCAGTGGCATGGGGGATATACGTTATAGTTAACCGATTTTGATGATTTTCTTAGTATACCTTATTTGATTGATTAGTAAATAGCTCACAGGGCTTTAGCTATCTAAACTATGGAGTTTTAAAGCAAAACCTCATATCTGAAGAATCAGTTGTATGGGAACTGTGAGTAAAAGATAACCAATTATCATGATTTTTTCAGCGGATCTCGTTTGGTTTATTAGTAAATAGCTCGAAAAGTTTCACATACAGGCTGTCTAAATGTATTCACTGTAAGCTCTCTGAATTTCCCTGTAAACACTCTGTTGATATTAAGTGAAAGAAGTTCAAAATTTCATGTTCTTATGGTGATTTCGTTTCTCCCAAAAAATGTTGCCCTTCCATGGTGCGAAATATGTTTGATGTTGCACTCAACCCCGTAAAAGTGCAAGTTTTTGCCTACTTAACCTTGTCTAGCTCACGAATTTCATAATATTTTCGTTTTAAGCAACCATCTGATTTTCAGGGCAACACTCTCCCCTGACAAAGCTTCAAAGGGCAGAGAATGTTCCTTTTTTGCCTTGCTAGGGTGCCACATTTTAAGATACGAACACAAAATTTTCTCACCGGTTTGCCTTTATTTTACAATCGAACACGGAAAGTGAAAAGGGCAATCAAAAGGCGACATTTTTCGTTAGAAACGAAATCACCATTAGATGCCTCAAAACTGAAAAATCTGTTGTATGGGAGCTATGTGTTGAAGTGATCCGATAAATGATTAAGACATTATAAAAATGTTGATCGGATATCTGTAAAACTAAGGGATTAGTTTGTGTTCAAGCAGAAGTATATACGGACAGACAGACGGATACGGCTAAATCGATTCAGCTCGTCCTTCTGATCATTCGATGTTCGTTTTTAGGGGCCTATGTCTTCTTCTTCTGGTACTTACAAATATCGGACCAAAGTTATATTATCTTTTCCTGAAAGGTATAAAAATTAATTGGGTCAGCATAAGCTAAGTCATAAAATAGATAGTTTTGAGCTCTGGACCTAAATCAAAATAGAGCGAAGCTTTATGTACTTGACCTTTACGAGTACTGAGGTTTAGTAACTCCGTTCGAATTAAATTTAAAGGAGCTGTAGGAGTGATTCCATGGATCCAGGAAATTTAAAAAACGATGATTTTTGGAGAAAGCTTTGCCAAACCTATAAATTGTAAAGTGACACTAAAGATGCCAAACAATCTGAAGACATTTTATGAACTTCAGATAAGGCTAAGCTTTTTTCATTCTACTTATTTTCAAAAAATTATCATAAGGAATCGTGTGCCCTTAAAAGTACCGTAAAGGTTATTTAATTTTTACATGACAGGTTGTGTGAAGTAAAATCGACATTTCAAAATGATGTCAAGTGAAAGTTACTGAATAAAAAAAAAAGTTTACGAAAACCGTTTCTCTCAAGATTGTTAATGAAATACAGTGAAGATGCATTCGAGAGAAAAATATGGCAATTTATAAAAAAAACTGAATCATAGCATTCTCTAAATCAACGTGTGAACTCAGCATTATGTGTGTGAGTAGTGGCTGGACGCGAATGAGCGATCGCGTGGTAATGCAGAGAAGGATGATGCAGAATAAATAAGAAAACAAGTAATTGCGGTCTTGCAGTACACACCTGCCTGTTGTTTGTGTGAATCAATACGAGTATTTCGATGTGAGTGCGTATATGTATGTATGTCTCTGTTAAACAAAATGTAATGGAGATGCTTGTCAAGGATGTGAAGAGCAATGAAGTCACACGAAATCATGGAAGCTTTGAGAAGTTTGTGTGAACAAGAGAAATAAGATTTTGATGCAATTGGGTGAGTGTCGGTTGAAATGTCTGTATGTGTGCATGCGTGCATTTGCTTGTTTGTTGTTGTTAAATGATTGATGCATGTTTGTACATATGTACCAAATGTATGAAATAGGTTTGTATGTGTATGTATGTATGCGAATTAATGAAAGTTGTAGATAATTGTTTATAAAGTTTGATAATTGAGAGAATGCAACTGCGATGCAAATGATTTTGAATGAAAATCTGCTGATTCGAAATTGGAAATTTAACGGAATATGTTTTAATGCTGTTTTAATAAATGAATTTTAAACTTTTGCAATGATTTGCAAAACGGAAAAGAATTACTAACTAAGCTTATGTGTAAGTTGGCGCACGAAAAAATAAAATGAAGCAGCAAAATGGAGTTGTATAGTGGCTATTGGAAAAAAAGCTACATATTTAATGGACTTTCGAATATTGCAATGATAATTTGGAAAACTTTTTGCAAATTTGGCTACAAGTGCGTACATAGGTCGAAAAAAAAAATTCGAAACATTTTGCCGCTCCATTTAATTTCTTCGGTAAGCTGATCTCTTTTAAATCCGAAAAAATATATGTATGTATACTCAGCAAATGAACTTATGCGAAAAGTTTACAAAAAAAAGTTTAAATAATAAATGAAAATTTTTATTATTAGTAGATTTTGCATACGTCATGTCACCATATCCAACGGTTGTCATGGTAACGACAGCCCACCAAAATGCATCGGGTATGGACTTGAAGAAGGAATTTTCGCTTCCAGCTTCCGCAAAATAAACCGCCGATGAGAAGAGTACAACGCCTAGAATCAAATAAATTTGTTGGTTTCTTTGCTTTGGCTGTTTTGAAAGAAATTGGAATGAAGTTTTTGGCAAACAGGAAGTTAATAACAGGAGTGTCGTGTATGAAGGATTTAAAGGGCAGTGGTTGAGGTAGTAGGAAGGGAAGGATTAAAGGATTAAAGGAATGAAAATTTTTGCTTTAAGTTTACAGTTAGTATTAAGGTATTAGTCGAGGTCTTGGGGCAGGCTTAAATTAAAGAGCTAGTTATATGAGTTAGTGGTTCTGTATTGGTAGTTAAGATTTTTTTTGTGCATTGATGTTGGTACTGTTAGTGGAGCTGATGGTTTTGATGTAGGAATTTGTTAGTAATGTAACATTTTTTATTATATAATACTGTTTGGGGAGTTGGTATTGATGTCAACTTTTGTTATTCAATGTTTATTCCATTGCACACCCTTAGCCGAAGAAATGCACTGCGCAATGAACAGTTTTTCCCCGACTTCTAAGTGAAGCTGGGTCGCCACTACTCAAAATCCTGTCAACGTTTTTTGGTTGTAAAGGAGTTTGCCCAATTACTACTTATTTTGTATTTGTCGTAAAATAATTGAAAGCATGTACGTATTTAACTTGGTTGGGCATTGATTTACGGATAAATTAAATTTTCTATGTAGGTAAATGATAAGCTACAAATGTAATTTTTTCTAGTTTCAAACGAAGCATAATTGCATATGCAAAGTTATCCCAAGCAGAATTTAATGAAAAAGTTGAGTTTTAAAGTCCCTTAAGAGCCGTTTTCACCATGCCGGATTAACACTAATCCACCGTTTAACATCGTTATCGATTCCCTCTTATACGAATGGAGTCGATAACGTCGATAAAGGTGTTTAACGGGAGAATAGTGTTAAACAGAGGTGGTGTAAACAACCCTAAGCATCGATCGTTATTTAAAAATAAAATTATATTTGCATCGTGAGGCAGTTTCAAGTACTTAGAAAACAAAAAAAAAACCAAGAAACAAAGTGTGTTGATGATTTATAAAATAGAGTTATACAACATAAATCCGGGCATGTACTATTTTAATGATCAAAATGACAAGATAATGAAGAGCTTTGATTTACAATACTACAGACTTGCCAGACTCAAGGAGTACTAAAACTTTTGCAGATCATAACAATCATTGCATAAAAGAAGAACTGAATCTTTTCGTCCCGCCTGGAAACGATAAATGCAACACCCTTCGCGAAAGAAGAGGGCTATAAGACGAGAGAGAAGCCTGCTAACGATGATTTATTGAGAAGCCAATGTAAAGGAAAACGTCGTCGCTTGAGCAATATGTAGTACTTTTAGGGCCAGTTACTCAATGTCTGGTTAATACTAATGCCGGTATTCAGTAAGCAGTCTCTAGTCACTAATAGTGACTTTTCGTGGTCAGCATCGATTTTGAGACTATTTGGCATTCAATAAGCTGTCTCATGTCTCTAGCCTCAAAAAAGTCACAAATTTGTCAGCTGGCTCAAAAAGGAAAATATGGAGGGAAACATAATTGCTTTCTATTTTATTATAAAAAACGAGAAAATGAAGCGAGGAAATATTAATTTAACAACTTAATTAGAAAATAAACCTAAATATTTTTATATCATTAAAATTAAATGCAGTTTAAAGAAACCATTCTACTTTTTAAAACAAAGAAATCTAAAATTTTCTTAAAGAAAATTTAAAATAAAAAAAATCGGCTGCTCGAGGACTTGAACTCGGATCTCTCAAATAGCACGCCTTGTCTCTCGGCCATTGCGACTGTTGGAATAATGGCTAAAACACAATACCGGCAAACGGCGAACTCACCACAGCGAAATTGGCGCTGTCAAAATCGAAGCACTCACAAGCATATAAAATTGAGCACAGCCATAGCGAAATGCGAAGTTCGCTCGGTGTCGATTCGTGGTGATAGATTCATTTCTATCGCCACCGTTGGGCGATGGCGGAGTACATGCCAAATGTGGCCGTATTTTTTTTTGCTTTCAAAATTATAGAAGAAATCAATGTATAAATCGATTTTTGTTGGTTATGAAATACAGTTATCGATTCGTTAAATCTGGCTTAGAATAAAAAAAATTATAAGAATTTCTACTTGTTTTATATTTAAACTTGTTACTATTTTCTCATTTCTAAAAATGGGTTCGTTTTTTAAAATATGGTCACACAAATTTTAAAACCGGCAAAATGGTATCAGCTGTTTCCGCTACCACTCTAATTGTGATGAAGTAGGCGAATTAGCAAAGGCGAACGGTGAACGACGGCAGCGCCTAATTCGGCGAACTTCGCCGTTCGCCGGTATTGTGTTTCAAGCTCAACGTGAGCAAAATGACATATGTACATGTGTATATGCTATCAGCTGACTGGCTCTGCTTGTTCTCACCACACATTTTTGGTGAACTTTTTGTGACTTTCTCTTGCTGAATACCTAAATCGTCTCAAGTCACAAAAAGAGTCACTAATTTAGGACCGGTTACTCAATGCCTGGTTAAAACTAACCGATTGCTTTATCGAACACGTGTTATAGGCAACGAGTGGAAGACGTCGATAAATAATTTTAACCGAAGGTTAGTGTAACCAGTGACTTGAGATGAGACTGACTTAGGGCCAATTTCACCAGCTCTGTTGAACACTATTTTCCAGTTAAACGCCGTTATCGACGTTACCAACTCCATAAGATATAAAAGGTAACAAAGTTTTAATTGTATATCTGTTTTCAGTGCAAGTTTAAGGCCGCTTCATAGTTGAACTGCTTTTTAGTGCAACACTTAACACCCTTTTTTCATGAAAACCAAATTGCTGCTATTCTGAAAAATTATAGACGGAAATTTTAGGAATCTGTTGGGCGCCTCATGTGTTGTCCGACGAAAATGCCCTCAGCAAGTTGAATTCACAATACAACTGCATTTGTTAATTATCTTGTGCACAATTTTAATCTTTCGTATGGACATTTCGCTTATTAATGTCTCGATAAAAGTAAAATTTTTCGGTAAATGAATTTGTTTTTGAGCGTGTTGCGAACAATTTTTAATTCTTTTTCAAGTTAATTCCCGCAGCAGATGGCAAATTTTTTTATTTTATGTATTTTAGTTTATTTTAGTTTAGTTTATTTTATTCTTTTTCTTTATTTAATTATTTCAAGTTGATTTAATTTTTTTAGAGTTTAATTTTAATGTTTTAATCAGAAAATACAACAATTATTATTATATAAAAAAATAGAATTAATTGAAGGAGCTAAAAAATGTAAAAAAAAATGTTGCTGGCCGTGGAATTTGAACCCACGACCTCGCGGCTTGCTTAATCCGAAATACTGCCATCTGTCAGGGTACATTTTTGTTCGGATTAATTACTCCATTAATCCGGTTCAACGTTGCCGACTGTCTGTGCTATAAAGCACTTACGATCCAATACCATGGTGCAATAATACAAGGTGGTGTTAGCCGTATATAAGTAAAACATTATACTAACAAATTATACGGAATCCATATTGTCAAATTACAACAAACACATCAATTTGACGTAATGCTCACCACGGCGAAAAAGCCCAGCTGCCGTCCCAACACCACCTTATATAAATTCTCCTTGATCCCATACGTTAAAATTTTTGTTCCGATTTCCGGCGCGAGAAGCGCTGGTTGTGTAGTTTTGGGGTACAAGCAGGCTCAAGGCGAATTCATATAAGGTGGTGTTGCTAGAACAGCTGTTTTGATTCGCCTCGATACACATGTGTCAAAACTTCTTATGAATGAGCGAAAAAGTGAGTGTCGGAATTTGCAGTCCCTCTTCTGCCTTGAGCGAAGAATAGCTAGAATTTGACATTCGTGTACCGAAAGCAAAAACAAAATACATGTAGGTTTTTGTTTTTGTACTACCGCTACCATCTTATATGAACAGAGCTAAATTGTAGAATATCTTGACCTAGTGAGAAAACGAATTTAGGGCCGTTTTCTCGACTGCCTGTTGAAGAAAAAATGTATTCAACAAAGTGGGATTTACTTTGCCATTACTCGCAGAAGAACCATCCTATAAAGTCAAATTGAAATTTTTTTTATGAATTTTCAATCGCTTGTTTATATTTTTTGGCATAATAGTACCTTAAAAGAGAGCTTACCTGAGTTGTCAATCACACCTTGTTTAATACACCTTGGTTAAAGATAACGGGTGCTATGACTGCCTGTCGCTCACATGCTTATAACAGGCAATCGATAAAAAGTCGATAAAGCAGACCGGCCGACAATTTTTAGCAGGCAGTCGAGAAAGCGGCCCTTAACCCCTCAAAATGGATTTTATGATTACCGTTGTCTTTGAACTTAACAATCCCTATAGAAAATTTCGTAGAAAATTTACGGAATTTCTAATTTTTTCACTATGAAATATGGTGATACGATGCAAAGCAGAGTTAATGCTGTCAATAAACTTCAATTTAAGAATTTTAAACAAAAAAAATTAAAGAGTAATTATGTTCTGCTTGGGCTTAAAAGAGTTCATGCAAATAAAATTGTTAAAATAATAAAAAAAGTGTTTCGTTTCGCGAAAACAAGTCCTAACCATAAAAAAAACTAATTTCATATTGAAACAAAAGATGTGTTTAAATTCATAAAAAAATATATAAAAACTTACACATAAGGAAAGTAGTTTTGCAAGAACACAATTTAATTGGCACAATTAATTTGTTAGCACAACACCCACACACGCACACATTTTCTTACAATATGCGTTTAATAAAATTTCACTTTTTAATACACTTATTAAATACTTATAAATGAAAAAAATACTTTACAATTTACGCACAACCAAAAACAAACCGAAAAATTTACAATTTTAATGAGTAACTTCCAAACAACGAAACGACAACGAAGATAGCCACAGCGTGACACATATGCACCAAAATTACATGGTGACACAGAGGCACAGAAATTATTTTCTTATTTATATTATGTAGGTATTTATATCGTTTGTAAAGTTAAAGTTATTGCAAATTTGTTAAAATCAAGACACTTAAATATTTTATAGGTAAAAAAAAAAAATTATGAAAGGAGCTGTTATTACACAAGTTGAAGTAATAGTTCGAGAAATAGATTGAAACTAGGTGTAAGTTGTAGTGAAAGTTTAAATATTTTTCATGAAATCAACATAAAGATATGCAAAGAGCTGTACAAGATCGAAATTATTCAAATATGTGTAGCATGTTACCAATAATCATAATTATCAGGGACGGTAATCATTATGAGAAAAAATAAAAATAAAAAAATAAAATTGCTTAATACATGTACATAAGAGAAGAGAACTATTCAAAGTAAGCTTACTTTTCATTGGTATTATTGATAAAATTGTGTGCCTGCTTTTAATTATAGTGTGGTTTTATAAGGAATTATAACTAAATAATTAAAAGATTATATGGTTTTTTATGCCAAATCAAGTGTGGAGTAAAAAAGGCATAGTTGGGGTCTCAAAATGACCATTTGCTGCTAAAATAATTAATATTTCAGAGCGAAAGGTATGAAAGCTAAAAGGTAGAATTATTTTCGGCAAAAAAACATACACACGAAAATTCATCTGAAGAATATTGAAAATAAGGAGACCCGTATTTTTTATTTTGAAATCGATTAATATTTAGCAGTGCCGCTGGGGCTTTGAAGTTTTCCATGTATTTTCCAAAGGGTAAATAAATTTAATTGCTATAAAATTGTTAGAAATAAAAATTTTTTTTATTAATAAGAACACTTTCCTTCAGAAATCTTCAAAAAATAAAATTATAATGCATATTTATCTTTAAAATGTTACTATTTTTTCATAATATGCGTATTGTGGTTACGAACAAATATAATATTTTTGTATGTAAGATATAAAATTATCGGTTACGAAAAATAGGTAGTTATTTAGTAAAATTTTAAAGTTAAATATTCAGAATAATTTTATGTTTTGAAGATCTCCGAAGGGAAATAATCTTATTCGATCAAAAAATATTTGTTTTTCTAGGAAAAAATTTATTTTCTTCAAGTAAATTATATGGAAAACTTCAAATACCCTGCTGTGCGGTTAATATGCACCCGATTTCAAAATAAAAACAATACGGGGCTTCTTATTTCGAAAAATTCTAGGGGGTGGCTGAAAAAAACGTTTGATCATTTGAAGATTTTATTGATTTATATGTATTCTGTTTTGTGAACCAAAAGTATTAAAACTTAAAAATCATGTATACATTTTTTTTAATTTTTCAAAAATACTCAAAATGATTGTTCTCCATCCCTGATATTATATTCATATCATAAATCAATTATTTTTTGTTCATATAAATTAAATTTTTCGCTTTCATGTATACCTCATATCACCATATCCCACCGTGGTCATGGTAACCACTGCCCACCAAAATGCGTCTGGAATGGATTTGAAGAAGGACATTTCGGCGCCAGCTTCCGCAAAATAGACCGCTGATGAGAATAGGACCACACCTAAATACGTTTCGGCCCGGGGTATATCATCATATATCAGGCAATATTTATGAATGTACAACAACAGTCGATTGCAAATACATTATTTAAATGAATGCAACGCGTAGAGAATTTGTAGCAGGGGTAAGCGGTACATGGATGAAGGAAAATGTTAAAATGATTAGTTTGATTGTAAATTTAAATGATAAAAATTATAAGTACGTGGAATGTAAATATGCAATATGTATATATTTTCTAATTATTAAATAAAATAAATTTTTTTTGAAAAAATAAAATAAGATTGAAAAAAATTTGCACTTAAATTCTGCTTGGAATTTATTTAGGTCATTTATAAAACGCACATAGGCAATTTTTTATATCGGGAAAAATTATTGGTTATCGCCGAAAGCATACGAGCATGAAATAATAGAAAAAATTTTTTGTTAGTATAGGACTTCTACCAGTTAACTGAAAAGATATTTCCTTTGGTGTACCCGGTATTTGTTGAATCACGATGATTAAAGAAAGCTCTAAAGCTCACAGTGGCGCGCAGCTGAACTACAACTTGTAGCATTCGCTTCTGACGCCATTAAATACTACACATAAAAATTATATTTTTAACAGTTATACAAATTTTTACGATTATTAACTAAGCTAAATAACTACGTAAAAAAACTGAAAATTGTAATTCATCAAGTTCCATAATTTAAATAGAACATTTCTCTAAGAGTAGATAATTAAATGAAAATTGAGTAGGTACTGTATAAAAAGTAGTACACATATCTATTTTTTTAATAACTAACTATGCTACAAAGAAAAATATGTTAAACTTTGTAAATTTTGTGCACTTATGTATTAACAAAGAACTAAGAGCGGTTTTGGATAGAAAAATTGTGGGATGTAAACAATTTTGAAATTTAAATTTAAATATAAACATCATGTAAATGAGAACACCTTTCTCAATTTCAGGTTAACTAAAGGTGCAACTCAAAGAAAAACTTCAACTAAAATGCTGTAATATGTAGATAAAAAATATTTCATTTCATATTAGTTTTTTTGCGCTAATAAATAGTAATAATAGCAAGTTTTTTATACAAACAATTTCGATGATTTATACTGAACCTTTTTCAAGAATAGCGTATTTTGAATGTCTTAAATAAAGTTTTACTTTAATACTTTGCTACAACAGAGCGATTATATAGTTGGAGTAATTTTATAAATATGTATATGGCTATATTTTATGTACATTTGCGTGTAGAATTTATAATTTCCTAAGCAATACGAAACTCTCTAGGCATGATGAATATAGTAGGTTTTACTATGTTTTCAGTTGTTTTTTATTTTATTTTAAATCTCGTATAGGTAACTTGTATTAGTATTTTTATGCTTCACATATGTAGGCATAACTTTTAACTAAATAAATATATTTTATTTTTTTTTGTATTTTAAATATACACATGTGTATGTTTATAGCATCACGAAGAAACACATTAGCTAAACTCTACAGCACAAGCATAAACTCACAAAATATTTATTTATTTAAATTACATAAATTTTGTACTAATGTAACAGTAAACAATTTGGAAATCAAAGTTGCAATGAGTGAAAAAGTACGTCCGTTTGTTAAAAGAGCGTTGTTGTCATATTTTAGAAAAGTAAAACACGTATTTACTAGAGAACGACCGAACTTCGGCTTCGGCTTCGGCTCCGGCCATGTTCGGCCACAAAAGTTCGGTTCGGTTTCGGTTCGGCTTCGGCAGAAAAAAAGCCGAACTTAAACCGAACATTAAGTATTAAATTATTACTATATGTACACGTGCCATAACAAGTTTTTTATGTTTTTTTACAAAAATACTTATATAATTTTATGTTATTTGCTGAAATTTATGTGATTGAAACTTAAGTATGTACCTTTTTTTCTTTTTTATCAATAAGAATACTACATTTTTAAAAAGTCATTTCTTGTTT
>JAPVRG010290112.1:4870-16153 GCA_029783565.1 Rhagoletis cerasi
CGGCTCCGCTGGCTTGGTCATGTCGTTCGAATGGATACAGACGCTCCAGCACTGAAAGTATTCGACTCGAAACCCGCTGGTGGTAGCAGGGGAAGAGGAAGGTCTACTCTGCGTTGGAAAGACCAGGTGGAGAAGGACTTGGCTGCACTTGGCATTTCCAATTGGCGTCAGTTGGCACAGAAGCGAAACAACTGGTGTGCTTTGTTGGACTCGGCCAAAATCGCTTAAGCGGTTTCAGCGCCAAACAAGAAGAAGAAGAAGTTCAGACAGTCAAACGGCCATCAGTGCCCTATCCAATGAGATAATCACCTCCAAGCTTGTCAAATAGTATTTTGATACCCTTTAACGCTCGGCAGGGAGGAACAAGGTAACACTGTGCTGGGCACTGTCTTAGTCAGTTCAAGCTCTTTGGTTATCGTTTCGGTATAAAGGTCATTAATCTCTTAAATATAGATGCAATCAGGTTGTTTGCGGGGTGTTCAACCAACTACAAAACTGATACAGAATTGACTGTGTCTGAATGGGTTTGCCCACCAGAAATCGGTGACATCGAGTAAATGAGATTGAGATTCGACTCCGGGGTTTAGTGACTTGAGGAATTTTTCCGGTCTTCTCAATACTGCATCGCATTCGAGGAGTTGGTGCTCAGAATTTTAAGCTACATTATTACCAAAATTTTTATTCAACTATTCGCCTCCTAACTATAGTTTTTGGCATTTTCAAATATCGACACAAAGTGGATTTTTTGAACATAAACATTAATCTTTTAGTTTAAGTAAATTTGTATTTGAATTTTTAGTGGTTCTTTGTACATTTAGAAAACCTACAAACGGCTCTTATTAGCCTGCCCTGCTATAAAGTAAAGTAAAGAAAATAAATAAATACATATTTTTATTATATTCATTCCCTAGCTGATATTTGTTTCACAAATATTTAAAACAAATAAAATATATGAAATTAATTTCATTTAAAAAAAAAATGGCGTTTTTTTCTACCGGAAAATGTAACTTTTTCATTGCCTTCTACGCACAATTACTAAGGAGAGGCAATAAAAAGGCCGACTTTTTTGTAGAAAAGAAAACGTCATAAGTCGGCCAGATCGGGTACATGGTGGCTATATGATATAGTACCTCGTCCCGACAACAATTTGGCAGATCTACTCAGAACTCTATAAAACAAATCTAAACCGAATTTCGGGCTGATATCTTCATATTTGGACTTTATGCCAAAAAACTCAATTTTTTGCCCATAGTGCAATGTGCGCTTCACTTCTGTAGGAACCGTTTTCGGTACTTATTGAATGGGTTTTCAGTTCTTTGGACTTGATTTTCTTTGGTTTTTCTGCGACAATTTTTCGGTTCTACCGAAACCGTTTTTCGAGTATTTTGGAATCGAGTTTCGGTTCTTCCAGAACAGTTTTCCAGGTCTTTTGGAATGGAGTTTCGGTTCCGTTAGACCCCTTTTTCATTTCTTGTAAGAACCGGGCCGTTTAGTTCTCTAAAGATCCCAGTTCTCCGGTTCCGGATCCTCGGTTGTGTACATCACTAATACACATACATATGTACATTTATGTTTGCATGTGTGTTTGAATATCCTTGCAAGTCTAGCGAAACTTTAACATAATTGTTGAGCAATAATTTTGACACTTGATACTTTGAATTTAATTTTGACAAAAACATAATCGCACGTCAATTTTCCACTTGTCGTACACGTGTGCCTGTCAGACTAACCAAATTACATGGGATGACTGGAGCTAAGTGTGCGGGTGGGTGTGCTTCCGAATCTGGAGATTAGCTGAGTACTTTCGAAAGCTTTTGCAGCCGGAAAAAATAAAAGTAAGCAAACCGACCTAGACAACTCACCCACCACCCACTATTGTTGGCATTTTGACAGCGACTTTTCATTTTGCTATTTTGCTCATTTCCGACAAATTGTTTTGCACAACTTATTCACACTTCGCAACTTTTCAATGGAAACTGTCTTAGCGAGCGACCGCAAGTTTGCACGAAAAAAAATTAGTTAAAGGAACAACGTCTGTTGTGGAATTGACATTTTTACTTGACTTCTTTCTAAATTCTGTAAAAAACTCAGACTGAATAACAAAAAAACGGCAACGAAAAAAAGTTGGCGAGTGAGTCAGCCGGGCGGGCAGATATTTTTCACTCTCCCCCTCCGCGTAGCGTAGCTTTGTTGGGATTTTGATAATGGAATGAATAAATGCCAAAGTGAATAAAGTAAATTTTGAGTGCAAGTTGGATTTTGATGAGGGTGTGGCACTGGAGGAGCGTAGCGCCGGCTGCTGCTTTTGGGGCAACTGCGATGGGATAAATGATTGTAAATGCGGTTGTTTTAGGATTTCAAAAAAAAAAAAAAAAAAAAAAGCAAACGACTGCAAAAACAGAAGTGTCTGCTTGAATAAGTGGTAGTGAAAAAATAATATTTCTTTTTAGAATGGAAAGGTTATGCGCTGATGTTTTGCCACTTGAAATTTGATATCTGATATCACTTTGTGGTTTTCTGTTGTAATTTATATAAATTAGATGTGATTCTTGTGCTAATTTTATTGTGTAACCTAGAGAAATAACTTACAATTTTGCTCTTCTGTCTTTTGCGACATCATGACACTATGTGAGGGTACTAGAAAAAGTGAGCTTGCTGTTGGACTAGTCAAAAACCTTCGGGAAATATCTTCTCACTTGCGAAGTCCTGTCAGTTATTCATACTTACTATAGACCTGTCCCGTGTTGGAAATAACCAGCACCTGACTTCAAGAAACTTCACGTTATAATACCTCTTTTCAACTCATGGATTCTGCATATACAGAAGAGTAAACAGTCAAGGCATTATTCTGTCCTGGAATAAGGGTTTGAAGGTCTTATGATCAACAGGTCTCCCGATTAGCAATCAAAATTATGGCTCCGTGAATTATGTCCGCGTGTATTAAGACCACCATCCAAAAATGAAATTAGGCCGCGCGGGCATAATTCATTTTGCTAAGTGAAATTAGACCGCGAAAAAATGAAATTAGGCCGCCGAACAAATAAGAACGCAGCCTTAATTCACGCGTCCCATGCCATCCCCTGTTTTTGCCCTATGGGGTTTGCCTTGTATGAATATTCAAGCAATCCACAGTATTTTTGCACAGAACATATTTCTTAAAAATTCATAGTGAAATTCATTTTGCCAAGTGAAATCAGTCCGCGAAAAAAAATGAAATCAGGCCGCCGAACAAATAAGAACGCGGCCTTAATTCACGCGGACAAAATTCCATCCCCTCAAAATTACTCCTAAATACTTTTTCCTGAAGAAATTTTGAAATTAAATGGAACACAACTATTTAACCTTCTCTTTCTACCGAATACAACGCTACTACTTACCTTTCGCTGGATTTGTGGAGAGTCATTTCTCGTCACACAAATTCTATATTGTTGACACTTTCATCCAAAACAGTTGTGAGAAATGGGTAGCATCATCTACATACATAGGACCGTTGCTAAATAGCAGAGTTATTAAGAATGACAAAAAGAAAATAAATGTTATGGACTTCCGGATTGTGTTTTTCGACAACGCATTTCGATTCAAAGGCTGTTCCTCAAATATGTGATTCAACTATTGAGTCAATAGAATCTTCATCAATTCTGTCACAGCATCGCTGTGGCGCTTTCATTTTTAGCTTTTCCACCAATGTCATTTGAATCTTGAGACCCTCAAGGACTACGAGTAATCGCCCGGTCGCCCTTCCTACCCTAAAACTGCAACTGTTTGCAAGAGGAGCTTCCCCCGCGATATCCTGGCGCTCGAAATAGGATGAAATAAGTAGAACCAGTTAGTAAGTCCAATGAAGCGTCGACACCGCTGTTTACGTCTAGCCAGATTTTGGCCGTGGCAAAGAAAGTGTTCGATGCTCTCAACCTCCTTATCGCCACGATAGCAGCGACAATAGCACTTGCCAACAATATAGTCCTATGAACAGAGACCCAGAATAATAATTATTTCATGGTGGAGTTTTAAAAAAGAATCCAAATTTTCGTAAGAGTTATAAAAGTCTTTTGATAATAATTATGTGTGAGATACATTTTTTAAGTCATCGATAACTATTATTTTGAGACTTATATTATAAAAGTCTTTTCATAATAATTATCCCTAAGATTAATATTTTTAAGTCTTCAAAGACTTTTATTTTCAGACTTATATCATAAAAGTCTTTTCATATAAGTCATATAAGTCTCAAAATAAAAGTCTTTGTAGACTCACTGATAATTATTATGAAAGAACTTTTATAATATAAGTCATTGAATAATAATTATAGATGACTCGAAAAATTTGTATCTTACTATAATAATTATTGGTCGACTTTTCTCTTATAATAGTTATGTCTCTGCATTCCACGTTTATACCGAGAAAACAGTTTTTTCTTCAAAAAATTATAACTCAAAAAGAACGAATTTTAGTTACTAGGCATTCAGTTGAAATGAAGTTTAAAGTGTATTTAATAATAAAAAAGTTTGAAAAAAATTAAAAATAAATTCTTTGAGATATTGCATTTGAAAAATTGTTTGCACTTTTTGTTTATTGTGGAATAATAAAAAAAACAATAACTTCTTTAGAATATGTAGTTATAAAATTGATTTTGTCCAATATTTCACCAAAAGCAGGATTGCAGACATAAAAAAAAGTAATAGCTTTCCTGCTTGATTCCTCTGAGGTCCGTTTCAAGAATAGCTTCCTATCCAAGGCGATTTCCAAGCATCCAACTTCGTCCGCTGGAGTCAATGTGACGTAATTTATCGAATGGAGTTGGAATTGGAGTATTTTTTTTTTAATTATGAAGAGAAGCATAACATACATTGACATTTAATTCACTCTCCTCAGACCAGAGTACCACAGTGTCTAAAGCTAAGCATGTATAAGTTCGCTTAGAACCTGAGGGTGTTTATCCACTATAGATAGAGCTAGGCTGCTGTAAGTGTAGCATAAAAAACTTTATTTAGTTTTTTTCGGAGTAAAGAAACACAGTGCGACCTCATTTGTACATTTATGATGCAAATTAGAGCATTCTCATTCATCATTTAACACTTTTTCTAAGTGTATTAAAATATTTCCGCTACTAATTGGATGTGGACTGTGCCAGACACGTATGCTAAACGAGTTCAAAGCTTACTTTTTAAGTACTCATTACTGTATATTTTCCGCAAGGAAGGTGCAAAACGTGTTTAAGTCGACGGAAATGCAGGGCTTTCGGAAGAAGAAAAAATGATAGTTAAGGAAAATAGGCAAGCTTGCTTTGGTAATTGTCACGGAAACAGATGCTTACTTATAAGGAGCTATAATTCAGGGGAAAAAGAAAAACCTCATTAGCATAACCACTATTAGTAGGCGATTCAGCATCATTTTCTTTAGTGGCATTAATGCCAACACTTGCAACAAATTGCACCGCATAAGCACAAAACATTAGATAACACCATTTACTATGAGACGTCGAGAGCACGCGACAAAACCGTACTGATTCTACACATACGTAAATGCCGCCTCATTAGCGCTCGAGCCACTCGAGTGGGATCCGGTGCAGCGGCTATTTATCTGCATACGAGTATGTATATGTAAATGTATGCAGCTGATGTAATAAAAAGCGGCAGCCGCGGTGCTTCCGTTCGTGCATGAGTGTCGCCTATTTGCCACGCGCTAAGTGTTAAGTGAGACCTACTAATGCATACGGGCATACATATGTACATACTTATGGCTACACAAATGCACTGATTAACAAATTGACAGTTACATATACCAGAACTTATATACATATGTGCGTGTATGACATAGAGTCAGAGGACTTGCAAGCGAAAAAATGTTGTTGTGACCAAACTGCAGCAACTGACACAACAAACACTTGAGCGTGCGAGAGAGACTGGAAGCGCCATCGGCAAGCCACTAATTGGCAAGTTTCCGCACTGCAACAAACACAGAGGGCTGCAATGTTAGTACACTGTTGTACGTACGAGTAGTTGTGCGAGTGTGAGTGCCGCTTAAGCTCGCATACAATTACAAGCCTTTCGTCCAGTTGCTGCTGCAAAGCAGCTGTGAGCTTACGAGTGCTGTGGAAAATTGAGGAAATCTAAGTTTAGACAGTAAGCAGACACAAGCGTATAAACAGAGCCTTGAGCGGGATACACACACACATACATACTTCATGCACAGGTTTGTGGCACAACTGCAACTTAGTCAAAGCATTGGCTAAGCTGTGTCGCCTCCCCAAGTGTGTGCACATGAACTCATCGTAACTCGCGTCTCAGTGACGTCTTAATGTCTTGAAACCTTGAATTCTAATTCATCGCCAAATTGCATCCAAATCTCTGCAACGCTGTCCATTAATCCGTCCAACCATATACAATACATATGTATGTATGTAGCATGTGTGCGCTTATATTAGAGAGCTTATGCTCGTATGTTCACTTGCAATATCCACCTACAACACTTGGCAAATGTGCGCGATCTAAATAAATTAGCAACGCAAATGAGCGATTATCGCTGGTAATTGCCAAGTGTGATGACAATGAGTTTGATTAAGGCATAAACTGCAATTGCTCCATGCATACATACTCACAGACACACACAGCCAGACATGCATATTATGTGCAATTAGTCTACCTTCATAACCTCGTACGTGTTAATACGCGTAAAATGTAGGTGTAACATATAATTTGAGCTAATTATTATCGGATGACGCAAATGGCTAATATTAATGTTATGAAAGTACAGAAAAATACTAACGTTGAACAATTTATTAATACAATAAATATTTGGCGTTTACTTTTTTGCTAAGTGTTTCCGAGCTTCCCTCCCAATTTGCGATGTACGTCCTGATGTTATAACCAGCGACCGTAACGGTTATAACTTTTATTATAAAAATTACTTTTTAGTGCTTTTATTTATTGCTAAACCAGTGGTGCACATCCTTGGCAGAGCTCCCAATACAAGCGCAATATTTTTATTTTAGTATGTGTGTATTCAGCAAAACAGCTCTCGCATGTGATGCTTACAGCATGAAGTACAAACGCAAACTGACCGGCTGCTAGCGGCGCATAAGTTCGGTAGCGTCGCACACACGACTTGTACGTGAAAGCCTAGTGGCTCCGTGAGACTCCCGTGTGCACCACTGATCTAAACGCGTAAATGCCTCGTAACTGCGTAACCCTCGTAAATATACCGGTTTTCCATACAAAATTTAGTAAGTTTACGAGGATTACATGGTTACGAGGCATTTATGCGTTTATATGAATTGCTCTATTATTTTGAGATTTATTTTTTGCTCGGTAAATACAAGTTATTTTTTAAGTTTTATTTTTTGCTTAGAATAGAAAAATCAATTAGACAAATCCAAAAACGAGTACGAGTACGACGGCGAAGCCGAAGCCGAAGAGGACCACGAATGTGGATACGAAGACGAATGCGAATATGTGAAAAATGTATAGTAATTCATCAATTGAGAACGGCTGGTCGGCCCAGCTTTAATTTTTTTTTTTTTTTTTTTTGATAGACAAGGCTTTTACCCTCGGGAAAAGTCGGGAAATTGAAAAAATCTAAAATTGACTTTGACTGGAATTTTATGTAAATTTGTTTGGGAATGGCTTTTCGAATGGAAAAATAGAAAATTCTTAATGGAAAAATCGGAAAATTCCGGAATAACGCGAGAAATTAGAATTTTTATCGCGTGATTTCATGAGTTTGGACGATGTAAAGGTGGAAATTTCGTTGTGAAGCTTATAAAATTTCGGATAATTGTAAAATTCATTGTGATAAAAGACGTTTTGCGTGCACTTTGGGTGAAGTTAACGAGTCAAATAATAGGTGGCGCTGTGCTGAGATCAATACCACAACTTGATAGATGGCGTTATACGTTGACTTAGGCTGTGCGCAATTTGACAGGTGTCCTTTTCGCATTGTCATTTTCTATTGAGCAAATGTGCTATTTTTCTTGCTGCAATTGATTCGAGTTTTGGGTATTATTACAATGATTCCGGATAGTCGTGCGCCACTTTTCAGGAGGCTCGCCAACGTTTGAATTTGCTCAAAAACGATACACATTGGGACTCAACGCTCGCCGATGCAACTGTTTCTGCGCCAGAGTACGCACGACAACTTCGAATTTCAATCTCGAAATTAACGATGAGATCCGCAACGAAGCATTAGATCTGATCGAAGACATGTGCGGAAGTCTACCCTCGACATTGGGAATGCCAGCGCCAAATCGTACGATGCACGATGCATTCAATCGCGAATTGCAACGGGAGCAAGATTATGATCGAGATGAGCTGACCGAAAGAGTCCGAACAAATGTGCCGCTGTTGAATGTCGAGCAGAAAACCGTGTACGATTCGCTGATGAAGATTGTTGATGATGGAACGGGAGGCATTTACTTTCTCGATGCTCCCGTTGGGACAGGCAAGACATTCGTCATTTCGTAGATTATGGCAACAATGTGGTCAAGATCTCAAATTGTGTTGGTGGTTGCATCCTCTGCCATTGCTGCCACATTATTGGAAGGCGGTCGAACTGCACATTCCGATTTTAAGCTGCCCATGAATCTTCTTATGGTTGACAAGCCAACGTGCACAATGACCAAGAATTCGGCGACAGCGAAATTGATGCGAGAATGCAAAATCATCATTTGGTTTGAATGAACGATGGCGTATAAACGAGCATTGGAGGCAGTTGACCGAACGATGAAGGATTTACGAAGTGATGCGAGACGATTTGGTGGGGCTAAGATGTTGCTCTCCGGAGATTGTTATCAAACGCTTCCTGTCATCCCGAAATCTACAGCTGCCGATGAACTTATTGCATGCTGAAATCGTCGTCTTCATGGCGGCATGTTGAGAAGTTGAAATTGACCACGAACATGGGAGTAACATTGCAGAACGATACACCGGCTGCTGAATTCTCCACACAACTGCTGGCGCTTGATAATGGCCAAATTCCTGTTGATGTTTCGACTGGATTAATATCGTTCCCGGAAAATTTTTGCGAGTTCAAATCGTCGAAGGAGGAACTTATCACCAAAGTGTTCACCGGCATTGCACAGTGCCAATACTAGCTGTGAAGAATAAGGATTTCGATAGCTTGAATTTCATTATTCAAAGTCTAATCGCTGGAGAACTGCATTCGTACAAATCCGTAGACAGCGCGACCAACAATCCGACGGAATTTTTGAACTCGCTTGATGTGCCAGGAACTCGTCCGCATAATTTGCAGGTGAATGTGGGATCGATATAATCATATTGCGGAATCTGAACCATCCGAAACTGTGCAACGTTACGCGGTTGTCCGTCAAGAAACTGATAAACAAAGTGATTCAAGCGACGACCATCAAGGGCAAATTGAAAAGAGAGGAAGTCCTTATCCCAGGAATTCCGATTATTCCAACTGATCTTCCATTCCAATTCAAATGGATTCAGTTCCCCATTCGATTGGCTTTTGCGATGACAATCAATGAATCGCAATGCCAATCGTTGGAAGTCTGTGGGATTAGTCTCGAACTTCCCTGTTTTTCGAACGGTCAGCTGTACGTTGTCTGCTCGCGTGTTGGCAAACGGTCTTCGTTGTATGTTTTTGCGAGAGAAAACAAATCAAAAAACATTATCATATCGCTCTCTACTGATTTCGATTGCATTCACATTAATCGCATTGAAATTTGAACTATCTGTGTTTTATTATAACTCTGAAGGCGTTAAATTGGGGCGAGTCGAAATTCGCCGGGTCGGCTAGTTCTGAATAAAAAGTTTGAAATTTTGGTGACAATTTTTCGAATTTTTATATTTTTTTACAAAGTTTGAAATGTGGATTTATGTATGTATATGGTGTTCGTGGTATAACAGCTAGATTAAAAAAAAAAACACATTAAACGAAATAAAAATAGTCAAAACTGGTCAAAATATTGCACTCCTATTATTTTGTGGCAAACTGTGTGTCTCAAGAAGTCTTTCAAGAGTCTTAAGTGGAAAAGAGAAGAGGCTTACAGGCCAAAAGTCGCTAGGTTTAGCATGAGAGGCTTTGCCTGCATCCAGTAAGAACACTACATTATAAAAAAAAAATTAATCAAAGCCCAATTTTAAACAATCCCTTTTCAAACTTCAAAACAAGTAACCATACATAAATAAGACAACAAAACCAAAAATTTCTAGTAATTTAAATTAGTTCTCGCGAGCGTAAAAACAATTTAACCAAAAGTAAACAAGAAGTAAAGAAAAAACTCCGAAAGGTAAACAAATAATTGTTTTGCCTAAAATTAGCTAAGATTATGAGCAAACAGTTTGTAGATACATACATTCATATGTGCTTATTTGGCGGTGTGTGTACGTGTGTTGAGACAAGAGGAAACATTTGTAACAATTACCAGGCAAATGCCGCCAAATGGTGAATGCCGCTGGCACCGGCACCGGCAATGGTACTGTCTAAGCCACAAACACCGTAGAGGCGCAGCAAGGTGGCAGTTACATACATCAATCACTTCGAGTCAACCGCATCAGTGCACACATACTGTTAAAGGTGTGTGGAAAATATTGTTACAACCAACAATAATTACAACAAGTGCACACCATTAGCTTTGGCAAACAATTTACCACCCCTTCTCTCTTACCCGATAGTTTGCGGTTGCAAGAAATAAAGAAAGCACAAGCAAACAAAAAAAGTACTACAACAAATTGAGAAGAAAAAAGAAAACTAATAAAAAACGCATACAAAAACAAACATACTCGCAGTAGGTAGCTTAAGTAAACAGCAGCAAAGTGCAAACACTTCAACGCCAACCCAGCCAACGCAGTTCAAGTGGAATGAATGAACAGATGTGTTAATACTAAGCGCATTTGGCGAACCCTTCCGCTGTGTGTTGGGCGACCGCAATTACCGCCACCCCTTTTTTATTATTTTTTGGCTGCCCAACAGCAGCAGCAGCAGCATCAGTGCCGCGGCAGCGGCAGATCAGCAGCGCCTCAGGCAGCAGCCACTGCAATGTACCAACAACTGGTGAGCGGTTTTAGTGGCAGTGAAGGCAGTTGTAGTAGTAACGAGTAGTAGCGCTTCGTTGCAACCTCAACAGCCATCAACTTACATCAGCATTAAAGGATTATTCGACCAAATGCAATTATCCGAATGTGGCAACCCCTTTCGCCTGAGGCGTAATATTGGTTTCATGCATATCGAACGAACAAACGCAAGAATGAATGAATATGAATGCGAGAGACCAAAGAGTGCGTAACCAAACACCAGCCTATTGAAAAGGAGGTTGAAAGG
>JAPVRG010290115.1:0-18126 GCA_029783565.1 Rhagoletis cerasi
CCCGGCCTACTCAAAAAGAAAGGACTTTCTAGTTTTCACCACGTGAAAGAGCGTCTCAAAAACTATCGAAACCATGTCATGTCATGTTTTGAGTCATAAGCCACCTTTTCATAGGCCGGGTCACATATATAGGAAAAAACTTGGAAGTTAAGGGGGGCTCGACGCCCTCCACCTACCTGGCTATGCCCATAAGCATAATTATAGTCTTCGGATAGAGCCGACTTAGTTAAAAGCTCTAACACAAAAATCTGTCACAAAAGTAATAGAAGTTGGTAAGACAAGCTTTTCCTAAAACCAAATTAACTACAGTGACCGCTGTGGTGTACTAGTAGAAGAACATAAAAAAGGTGACGTGTAATAATGCCAATGGAATTAATATCAATTGACATAAATTCACTTTTGTAAGGGAACTAATGTAAATGACATTAGCACACAAGCCAAAAGTGAGTATGTCAATTAACATTAAGTCATTCCGGGATTTATTCACCCCTAAAAGTGAAGCAATGTTAGAAAAATAAATTTTGTTAACTGTTTATTTGCTACGCTTTCACGCTTTAACTACTCAACCGATAATCACGAAATTGTGCACACTGGTGCGATTTTGCCCCACTCAAGATGATGCGGAAATTTGCCGTCGCCCATATCCAAAAGTTGCTTGACAAATGTTTGTGAAGAAACATCTTCAGAGAGCCGAATACTTCAGGCATGCGTTTAGTTCGTCTGCAGGTGTTGACCTTAGAATGACTGGCAAAGTTTGACGAAAATAACCAGAGAGCAACATCGGAGCTCCGCCCATTTGACGTTGGTTCATTCGAAAAATCTTCTAGAGTACGATCGAGTGCCTCAAGTCCTTTCTTATGGATCAGGATCATGGCACATTCATCCCAAACAATAATTTGACTTGATTTCAAACCGTTGCGATTTTAGTCGCTTTTCCAATCTTATAAAGATGTTCCGCAGCTATATTTAAATTCAATGGCAGATTGATAGCTGAATGCGCCGTAGGTCCACCTTCTAATAGCGCAGCTGCAATTCCCGACGATGCCACAGCAACAGCAAGCTCACGCTTCATTCGAATTTTGGCGATTATCAAATTGAACAAAAAGGTTTTCCTGTGCCTCCTGGAGCGTCAAGAAAAATAAGTCCACCATTTCCACTTTGTACATGCTCGATAGCTGAGTCGTACGTCAGACATTGATCGTTTGTTGAGAGCCTCTTTTGAGCATTAACATAAATTTCCATGGCATAGACGTCATATTGTTGTTCTCGTAATAAATATCTATCGACAACATCGTTTCTGTCACGTTCCGGTAAAAATAGCCCAAGTTGATTGAGATTTTTGTTGTTAGTAGAAAAACACATGCCCTCATGTGATATCAACGCTTCATTGAAAATGTCTTCCGAATACTGTACATCGATATCGGGGTTGTCTCTATGTTTAGGGAGGAGTATGTCTTCATTCATATTTTCTGTGCGTTTTTCCCACAAATCATTTTGCTCTCGCCTTAAGACATACATTTTTCTTTTTTGCTGACCCTTAGTTAAATTTTTCTAGAAACATTTTTGTGGAATAATTTGGTCCAAGAAGGTTTTTGTAAAGAGGACTTCTACGACACTTTTAAAAGACGTGGGCCAAATGACCCCAACATATGTATGAACTTTTAATGGGTTAAAGAGCTCAACATAATTATTCGTTGTACAATTTCAGGGGGGATCATGAACAAAAGAAATACAAAAAATTAGAAATAAGATGTGTTTTATGACAAAGATTTTCATTCTAACTCAATAAAAATCAAAAACTTTGCAGGTCTCGAAAAAATACGCGATAGAACAAAACTAAGAATGCAGTTTATCTACTACTTCATGGCCTGGTACATAAATATCTTTTTTTGGAAAATTTCAAAAGTTGAAACATTACGTAGAGTGTTATTAAATGTATTTTTATCAAATCGAGGAAGTGTCTACGATTATTGCAAACTGTGATAAATTTTTTGTCAAAATGATAGTAGCTACATATGCATGTGTAAGTATATATACACTTTTATGGCTTCATATACTAATAAAACGCACGTATGTATGTACATATGTATGTATTTTTATATTATAACTGTTTTTTAAGTATTAATCTAAGCAAACATCGAAAAAACTCAGATTATAAATAAATAATGTGTGTTGATTTAGATTGCTTCCACGACGGGATTGTTTGTTGGAGAAATTTGCATGGGTTTAAGAATTTTATGGCTACTAAGTTTTATTGACTTATAAAGTTATTTACGTTATTCTAGGTTGTAAAATAATTTCTGATTCAGTTTCCTGATTTCACTGCGTAACTTCAGTAATGGAGTATTTTTAAATTCTTCCAAACAATTCTGGACTTAATCGATCGATTATAGCTTTATGCGTTTTGACTGACATCAGTGATTACTGAACAATGGTAAAGCCCAATTATAATCAACATAATTTAATGGATAATTGCATTTAAATTACAATAATGAGAAGTAATTTTAAAATCAATTGGTTATTTTGGGTAATCGATGCTGACTACTTGTACATATTTACTATTTGCCTTAATTAATTTTTGATTTAATTTCTCTGTTATCTGCTATGTATGTCAGCTATTTCCCACACTCTTTTTTGTTTTCGTCCATATTTATCTTTCTCAGTAATTATTTCATTAGTAAAATGCGAGTACATACATACGTATGTTCATTAAAATAGCAGCTCAACATAAATTCACCAACATACATATGTAATTTCACTTTAACTGCAGCAAAAACGTTTGCTAAAGTATAATTGCATCGATGTATAAATAAGTTTAACTTGAACATATGTTTACAGAACAAATTTTTGTTTAACTGGTCTATTTTGCGATGGTAATCAAAATTTTGTTACCGGTAAATAAAGTGCCTGCCAATTTTTAAACCCTGTTCGCATTCTGTGTACTCTTGTAACCGGTAAATTTTGTTACCATCTCATAAGCTGGTAACAAAATATTGCCCCGTGAAATATGCAATGCCAGAATTTCCACAATTCTTCATAGCTGAATTTCTGAATATATTAATTGCATTACCAACGTTCCTAGAATCGTGGTGACAAGAACTGGTAACATTTTTTGGTAATAAAATTTTCCGGCCACAAAATCTTCGGTAACGTGCAGAATAGACCTGTAAATGAGAAAGTACTTACAAATTTAACTTGTATAAATTAGTGGTGGCAAACTATCGATAGTCGGGACTATCGATAGCGGGCGATATTTTTTTTTAAACTATCGATAGAATATCTATAGTTGAAGAAAGAAGAAAAAATCTAAAATTTTTGTAAACCATCCAACATGTGTGTCAGACTATTGGTTAAGCGCTCACACGATCGATCATTGATCGCTATCGCACCATGTTGTTACAAATGGGGTGGTGTGTAAACCCAGCAGCACCAACTTTTCAGTACATCTACACCATTTACTCGGTATGTAAATACTCGATCGCATTTTTCATTGTCTACTCATTAAAAACGAGTTTTAAAAAAATTGTAAGTACGCAGCTAGTCTTACATAATTATACGCAAGCAAAATGTATGTGTTAGGCACGGTGCATATTAAAGCGATACGATAGGCGATACGATATGAAAGCGACATCGACATGCTGAGTACGTAGGAATTGATAGGAAGCGATGGAAACGATGCACACTTGTACGACAGCGATACTGCGCCAATTCCCACGTACTCAGCATGTCGAGGTCGCTTTCATATCGTATCGCTTATGGTATCGCCTATCGTATTGCGCATCGTATCGCTCTAATTTACACCGTGTCTTAAGCGTATTTTTGATAGCACAAACAAGTTAAAAAGGTGCAATGAATATGGCGAATTTTGCAATTTTGACAACAAATTACTCAGCAGTACTGTCTTCGGCTATGCCGAAGGCTTCATTCCTTTCATGAACGTCAAAATACTTAACTTCTCCCTTCATTTCTTTAGGAGCTACACATTACTTATACTAAATTGATGTACACTGTGAACTACACAGATGGTGGAGTTATGTCGCAAAAACTTATATCTGAACATTCCTTATAGATCCCGATCTTGATGATTTTCTCCGTAGACCTTATATAATTAATTAGTAAGTAGCCCACGAAATTGTTCGGGTTTATATCTGAACAATCAGTTGAATGGGAGCTATAGGTTATAGCTTTATCTTTTTCACTGTAGACTCTCTGTTGATAATAAGTAAAAGTATTACGAAATTTCATGTTCCTAGCTGCATAAATGAATGAGTTATAACTCAAACCCTCATATCTGAACATTCAGTTATATGGGAGCTTTAGGTTATAGTGACACGATCTGTATCATTTTCACTGTAAACTCTCCGTTGTGAAAAAAGTGCAGAATTTCATGTTCCTAGCTGCATAAATGAATGAGTTATAGCGCAAAACCTCATATCTGAACAATCAGTTAAATGGGAGCCAAGGCCGTATTTAGGGCGGGGGGTTGTAGGTGTTCTGACTCCCCCGAAATGTTGTGACTCCTACAATAAGATGTTAATAACTATTCCTTATGGGAAAGTAATTAGGTTTTACCCTAAAGCCCGCGGGCGTTATTTCCGCGGGTGTTATTTCACTGCACCGAAATAAACCTCCCAAGAATTCCTTATTCCAAAAAGGACAAAGTAAATAGTAAACTAACGGATCCAAAGGCTTACTACTAAGTCACTATCGCAGTGCCTTTTCTTGATGATATTTCCATGTAACTACAAGAAAAATTTGTTCAGCATAAAATCACCATCTCAAAATTGGCATGTTTCTTCCCTCTATATGTTCAAAAGACGACCTGTACTGCAGAACGTTCTTTTTCAACTTTCTTGCGGAACTCGACCGGAGACGAAAGACTGAATGGCTTAGCCCTAATGAGTGTTCACCGAAGATTTGATCTGGACACTGAAGAAGTGATTTATGATTTTGACGCAAAAAAATCAAGAAGCCTTAATTTTGTTTTAGAATAGGTAAGTTAAATAAATTTGGTTAGTAGTATTCGAGCAATAGCTTTCAGATTATATTTATTTTTGTAGTATGTGTGAAATATTTTATTTTTATCAGTAATTTTCTTTTAATCAAACTTTTTGGAAATAAAAGTGAAAATAAAATAAAATTTTTGTCAGTGCGAAATTTCATGTTCCAAGCTGCATAAATGGAGTAGTTTAATGAAAAATCTCATATCTGAACAATCAGTTGTATGGGGGCTATATGTTATAGTGGTCCAATTTTACCAGTTCCGACAAATTATTAATGCATTATAATTTCATTCAGATATCTCGAAAACTGAGGGACTAGATTGTATACAAACAGACGGACAGACGGACATGGCTAAATCGACTCAGCCCGACGTTCCGATCATATAAGTATACATTTTGATGGGTCTATCTCTTCTTATTCTGTTACTTACAAACATCGGACCAAAGTTATAATCCATGCTCATGAAAGGCAGAATTATAAGCCTCCGGAATGTGGAGTCTTCAGATAAAGAATGTGGGTGACAAACCTCTGGCCCCCCATGGCTATTTTTTTAAAGCTTGGTTCTGCATTGGGAAATTTTCCAATAAATTTTTTTTGATTTATCGAAAATGTTCAATAGTGATAATATCGATTTTTTTGAAAACCAATCGATAGTCGGGAAAATATTGAAGCTATCGATAGTATCGATAGTGTCATCGATAGTTTGCCACCATATGTAAGTATCTGCATGTAAAACTCTACCACGTCAAATGTAATTTTCAGCCTTTCGGGGGGCCTACCTTTGATACATAATCTATCAAGTACTTTTGGCATCGATACTTTCACCAAGTGCAATAAGTAAGTATCGGTTAAAAGTACTTGGTATCGGCAAAAAGTACTCATACATAAAATCCCATCGCTTGTAAAGAAACAGTACGAATGTCAAAATATAAGATAGAGCAAAATGAATACGATTTTTTGAGTTCCCATAAAAAAATGGCTTATATAAGCAGGCGCGATCATTTCTGCTCCGTCTTGCATCTTCCGTACCTTGCGAAAGGATTTTTTCGAAAGCCGGAAGTACAATCACGAAAAACCATAATCGTCTATTGGGGAAGCACTTAGAAAAACTTTTATTACTTGGAAATATTCCAGGAGCTGAATTTTTTAATTAACTACCTTTACATATTTTATATGTATTATTAAAAAAGAAATGAATTTAAACGAGAGTGAGGTAGTAAGGTAACGTAGTAGGTGTTAGGTAACAAGATCAACGGAAATAACGTAAATTGAGACTATTTCCTGCTGATGCGAAATAAAGTCAATTGACGTTATTACCCGTTCAAAAGGGAAATAAAATCAATTGACTTTATTGCTCTTTCAAGCGTTTAACTTGCGTAGCATCGCGGTGGTCCGCGTTCGTGCGTCACCCCGCGTCGCGTCGCGTCGCGCTGCGCTTACTCCCGCTTCTGCGCAAAAATACTGTGGATAGCTCGAATATTCATGTGCACAAGAAGTGTTATATATCTTTGTGATGAGAAGCGGGGGCGAGCCCCCGCTTTTTAGGCAACACAGAAAGAAGAATTCTATTTAGTAAGGATTTTGACCACTTTATGATTATAACCCTTACTAAATAGAATTCTTCTTTCTGTGTTGCCCAACAAGCGGGGGCTTGCTCCCGCTTCTCATCACAAAAAGATATATAATAATATTAATATAAGGATCATCTAGTTCAGCCTAGACTTAACCGGTTTGTCCAAGCCGGCTTCGGAAAGACCAGTTTATCCTAGGCTTTACCGGTATATCTTATCGCATGTTGGTAGAACTAGTTTGGCCTAGGCAAAACTAGTTCAGCCGTAAGATCGGGTTTGGCCGGTAACATTTATAAACAGTAAAGGCAACCAGTGTAACTTTGAGAAAAGTTGTAAAATACATAAGTTGTTTCGTCATAAGTGGAAGTGAGTGCGGTTATCATACCTTTGTAATCCATTGTTTTTCGAAATATTCAAAGAATTTGTTGACGCTGTTTCCATTTGAATTGGGAAATAACATCATTTATTTATTTCCAAATTTTTGTTGACTTTATTTCTCTTTTGAAAAGGTAACAACGTCAATTGACTTTATTTCGCATCATTCGGGGAAATAGTGCCAGTTAACGTTATTTGCGTTGATCTTGTTACCTGTCACCAACGTAGTAAGGTATTTTCTTTAAATATGTTTTCACTTGGTTCATGAAAACTGCAAAAAAGCCTTAATAAACAAATCTTTAAGACAAATGTATTTGTCTTTTTATTATTTATTTGCTTGCCTAAAATTTTTGAGTAAAAGTAGCAAGCTAGCTGGCGGAAAATGAGTAAATAAAAGTACATACTCGATACTTTTTGTTTGTTATCGGTTTGGTATCGATGCCTTTTCAGAAAAAGGCTTCCAAGTAAAAGTATCGATACTGAAGGGTATTTTCACATCCCTAGTGGGCGCTATTAAATATATAGGTACATCTAAGTATACAAGTATTCAAGTACGGGGGTGAGGAGTTTATAAGGTGCATGCGTCAACTCTCATGCAGAATATCCACCATAAACCAGGTTTTTACTATACGCCAAATCCTGGAGATAAGAGGATCGACAATCGCCATCTATTTTTTTCGACTTCAAAGCCGTTTTCGACAGCAGGAAAAGGAGTTGCCTATACGCCGCGATGTCTGAATTTGGTATCCCCGCGAAACTAATACGGCTGTGTAAAATGACGTTGAGCAATACCATCAGCTCCGCCAGGACCTCTCCGAGCCGTTTGATACCAAACGAGGTTTCAGACAGGGCGATTCCCTCTCGTGTGATTCCTTTAATCTGATGCTGTAGAAGATAATAAGAGCTGCAGAACTTATCCGCTCTGGAACAATTTACTACAAGAGCGTGCAATTGCTGGCGTATGCTGATGACATCGACATCATCGGTATCAAAAAACGCGAGGTATGTTCTGTCTTTTCCAAGTTGGATAAGGAAGCAAAGCGTATGGGGCTGGTGGTAAACGAAGACAGGACGAAGTATCTCCTGTCATTAAACAATCAGGCATCGTATTCGGGCCTCGGCACCCACGTCACTGTTGACAGTTATAATTTCGAAACAGTAGAGAGCTTCGTTTATTTGGGAACCAGCATTAATACCGATAATAATGTCAGCCTTAAAATCCAACAATCCAACAAACACAAGATTGATTTGAAAAAAATTTGGTGATGAAATGTGTTTAAATTTGATTTATTAAAAACAACAAAAAAATGCTCCAAAGTGATGAAAATATATTAATCAATGATTTTATGTATTTTTTAACTCTTTTATGTTTCTATGGGCCGTTTTCTCAAGTAGCTTTTAAAATTGATCTGCCCTTTAAACACATTATTTGAGAACAAAATTTGTGTTTAACGGGCTGATAAAAAAAGCTTTTTGAGAAAAAGGCCCTAAGGGCCAATTTCATAATAAAATTAAAGAATCTTTTAAAATTTAAAGGATGCTTTATTTTGCCGATCGATTTCATAAAGCCACTTTAAAGATAGGGGTGCCTTTATGAGGCACAGTACATTTAAATGACCCTTTAACTAAAAGGAAACTTTTGCAAAAGGAACTTTAAGTATTTCATTATGAAATCAGCCCTAAATAAGAAAAAATATTTAACTTTCGAATTTTTGTTAAGTACTTTGTTGAATTTGTAGTATACTCTTCGTTTTATCATACTGTCTGGAAGATCGGAGTATGAAAACATTTTCTATCATTTTTGATATTTTGTGAAAAACACGACTAAAATGCTTGGGAGACTACCAATTCGAGAAGTTAGAGGACATCTCAAAAGTAGAGCTGAATATTCTACTGATGATGTCTACTTTAACGCGTAAGAACGGGCTCCAACTGGCTACGCTTAGGACCTACGGGTTTATGTGCGGCTCAACGCCGGCCATATTAACCTAGACTAATGTTTCGTGAATCAGGGATAGAACCTGGGTCCTACCGGATGTTAGGACGCAACCCAACCATTCGAATGTGGCGAGTTTAATGAAACGAGTACAAGTGGCATATTTAGAAAATATGTTTCTTTAGATTCCGTAAATTTTCTTTAATGTATTTAAATTCGCTGCTCATTGATACTACCATCGCCATTTCTTAACAAATAGCGGCCTCTCTAGTACACATACATACTAGGGATGTTAATTTTTTCGATTTTTGCGCTCCCGGGATTTTCGGGATGTCGTTGTTGCAATCCCGGGATTTGATTCTATTTTATATTTTTTTGCATTTTTATAATTAAATTTGGGGTGCACATTTATATGCAGATAATTATATATATGATTGAAATTTTTCACTGCTACGTTACAATCGTACGGTGTTCACGCTCATATCTCTAAAACTATATTACTACAGTATGACTTACTAAGCGCATGTCGTGAGACCCCCAAAGGGAAATATTTTTTATAATGGCAATTCTTTGTACCTTATACGACTTCAAAGTTGTGCCACATTTTGTTGCACTGCCACGAATCTACCCAACTGGTATACTTCCTTCTTCTATACATTGCTGATACGATAGAAGCTGAAATCAAAAGAAGAGAGGTTTTCTAAAAATCGCATATCAACGTATTTTATGGAGATAGAGTTGAGCACTGCCACGTTACAAGGAATCGCTGCCACGTTACATGTACGAATCGGAACAAAATTTGTTGAGGAAAAGTGAATCAAAACTTAAAATATAAGCAAAATGCGACAAATATTTATTCTCAATATTAAGGAAATTGAAAGATATATTTCAGTTACATCTTGGTATGGATGTATAAAAGGTAACGATTTCTTTATCAAGCGCTTGCATTTTGTGGGGGCGGGAAATACTTCGGATGGTTTCGTTTTTGAGAACAGCTCAACAAGTTTCAAATCAGCGGCAATTGTTTTAATTTGATCGTCTGTAATTTCTTCAACCTTAATTTTTGATGGAGTCATGCAGATTGCTTGTACAAAGTCAAATGCATTGTTAACAACAATATCACGCGCTCTAATAGAGCTGGAAAAAACAATCAATGGCACATCGATAGTATCGGCCCGCCGGCGAACTGTGTTTTTCATCCGACTGCGACTTCGCCGGCGAGTCGTTTGCGACCGTCGCCGGCGAACAAATTGTTCACCAAAACGAGTCGGAAACGACGTCGTTACGAAGTCGTTTGGCAAATTGGGTATTTACATATGTATGTATGTATGAGTTAAATCATGCACACATGTATGTACATATTGTGTATAATCCCTGCAAAAAATTGTGCGACTAATCTCTAAAGAGAGTATTCCCATATTAGTCTCAATCGGGTACAATTGGGCATCAATTAGTCACAAGTAGTCTCAAAGGGGTATTATTATAGATCAATTAGTCTCGGCTCATCCCTTACGGGTATAATTGGAGATGAATAAGACCCCAACTCATCTCGTCGTCTGGGTAAAATATTGTCGTAAGCGCATAGGAAAAGTGAATAACATACGACAATCTTTTACCCAGGCGACGATCTCTAACGGGTACAATTAACGATTTAATGATATGTAGGCACTTAGTCAATGAAATTTCATGTGCGGCGTTGGCATGTAGAGAGAGTATGCGCTTAGCGATCCAGAGCACCCTGGTTCGAATCGCAGCTGGCGCAATTTTTATTTTTTAAAAGCGACTAGTCGCTTTCTATACCCGTTCGGGCATAAAGGGGAACAATTGGTCTCTTCATAGGACATGCTCGAAGAAAAGGGAACAGTTCAATCCATACAAAGGGATGCAAAGTGGCATTAATCGCATGTTCCTTTGCGACTCATCCCGGACTCGTCGCATTTTTTGCAGGGATAGGGCTGGGTCTATCCGTATTTTCGAATGTGTACATACATATGTAAGTACATATTGTATGTACATACTTATGCCATTAAATTGGTGGAGAATATGGCGGAGAATGTCATAAAAGGTGACCCTGGTTATTAAATATATATCTCTCCAGAATCATCACAAACTACTTTGATGGAAGGGTATACTACCGATGATGGCGCCAAGGAGTACAATAATAGCGGTGGTGCTCCGCAAAGTTCAGTTCTAGGTCCTCTACTCTGGAATACTTGTATATCATGATCTCCTCGCTAGCTAATGCCACTGTAAAACTCATAGGCGAGTGGTTGGACTCAATGGGACTTCTTCTTCTTCTTGTTTGGCGCTGAAACCGCTTAAGCGATTTTGGCCGAGTCCGACAAAGCACGCCAGTTGTTTCGCTTCTGTGCCAACTGACGCCAATTGGAAATGCCAAGTGAAGCCAAGTCCTTCTCCACCTGGTCTTTCCAACGCAGAGGAGGCCTTCCTCTTCCCCTGCTACCACCAGCGGGTTTCGAGTCGAATACTTTCATGCTGGAGCGTCTATATCCATTCGAACGACATGACCAAGCCAGCGGAGCCGCTGTACTTTAATTCGCTGCACAATGTCCATGTCGTTGTAAAGCTCGTACAGCTCATCGTTCCATCGCCTGCGATACTCGCCGTTGCCAACTCGTAAAGGGCCGTAAATCTTCCGTAGAATCTTTCTCTCGAATACTCCAAGGACCGCCTCATCGGATGTTGTCATTGTCCATGCTTCTGCGCCATATACCAGCACGGGCATGATGAGTGACTTATAGAGCGTAGTTTTCGTTCGAGAGAGGACTTTACTTGAGAATTGCCTACTCAGTCCAAAGTAGCACTTGTTGGAAAGAGTGATTCTCCTTTGGATTTCAAGACTGGCATTATTATTATCGGTGTTAATGCTGGTTCCCAAATAAACGAAGTTCTCTACTGTTTCGATAGTATAACTGTCAACAGTGACGTGGGTGCCGAGGCGCGAATGCGCTGACTGATTGTTTGATGACAGGAGATACTTCGTCTTGTCTTCGTTTATCACCAGACCCTTTCGCTTTGCTTCCTTATCCAACTTGGAAAAAGCAGAACATACCTCGCGTTTTCTAATACCGATGATGTCGATGTCATCAGCATACGCCAGCAATTGTACGCTCTTATAGTAAATTGTTGCAGAGCGGTTCAGTTCTGCAGCTCTTATTATCTTCTCCAGCATTAGATTACAGAAATCACACGACAGGGAATCGCCCTGTCTGAAACCTCGTTTGGTATCAAACGGCTCGAAAAGGTCCTTCCCAATCCTGACGGAGCTGGTGGTATTGCTCAACGTCATTTAACACAGCCGTTTTAGTTTCGTGGGGATACCAAATTCAGACATCGCGACGTATAGGCAACTCCTTTTCGTGCTGTCGAAAGCGGCTTTGAAGTCGACAAATATATGGGGAGTGTCGATCCTCTTCTCTCAGGTCTTCTCTAAGATTTGGCGTATAGTGAATACCTGGTCTATGGTGGATTTACCAATCATTCGTTGACGGTGGGCTTCAGTCTTTCACACAATACGCTCGATAGGACATTATAACCTACGCTTAGAAGGCTGATACCGCGGTAGTTGGCGCGTATGGCGGGATCGCCTTTCTTGTGGATTGGGCAGAGCACACTTAAATTCCAGTCGTCGGGCATGCGCTCATCTGACCATATTCTGCATAAGAGTTGATGCATGCACCTTATCAGCTCTTCGCCGCCGTACTTGAATAGCTCAGCTGGCAGGCCGTCAGCTCCAGCAGCTTTGTTGTTTTTCAGCCGCGTAATTGCTATCGACTCCATCATCATCGACTGGGGTTTCGGGTTCGTCTTCTCCACTATTTTCACAGCTGCTGCCATTCAATAGGGTGTAAAAGTGTTCCCTCCATAATTTAAGTATGTTCTGGACATCGGTAACTAGGTCGCCATGGAGTTGGCCCTGGTCTTGATCTCTTCCGTAAGTCGCCTAACACTCTGATAAAAATTTCGGGTGTTTTTTCTCTCGGCCATCATTTCAAGCAGGCCATTAGTTTAGCGTTACCAAGATAATGGAAGCCTATAGTCATATCATACTTTAGCGGCTTTAAGCATTTTGGTCCAAAACACTGGAAGCGTGCCTTCCGTCTATCACAACATCTAGAGACGGCCACGAACCTTGATGAATCTTTTTATGCTTGAACCTAGTACTGCATACTACCATGTTTCGGGCCCCGGCGAAGTCGACCAGCCTCAGTCCGTTATCGGACGTTTCGTCGTGGGGGCTGAATTTTCCGACAGTAGCGCCAAAGATACCTTCCTTGCCCACCCTGGCATTGAAGTCGCCGAGCACGATTTCGATATCGTGACGGGGGCAGCGCTCATATGTTCGCTCCAAGCGTTCATAGAAGCTATCTTTGGACGCTTCGTGCTTCTCTTCCATCGGGGCGTGGGCGCAAATGAGCGAGCTGTTGAAGAATCTTGCTTTGATGCGGATTGTGGCGAGACGCTCGTCCACCGGGGTGAACGATAGTACTCGGCGACGGAGTCTCTCTCCCATCACAAATCCAACACCAAATTTGCGCTCCTTTATGTGGCAGCTGTAGTAGACGTCGCAAGGCCCCACTTGTTTCTTGCCTTGCCCCGTCCATCGCATTTCTTGGATGGCGGTGATGTCAGCCTTTGTCTTTACGAGGACATCAACCAGCCGGAAAGAGGCACTTTCCCCATTAAGGGTCCGGACATTCCAGGTGCATGCCCTCAAATCGTAGTCCTTTAAACGTTTGCCATGGTCGTAATCAAAAAAAGGGGGTTTCATCCGAGGCTTTGCTCTTCTTTTCATTGGAATCGGTTTTTACGTGGCGGGTCCCAAACCCTGCGCACAACCCATTTCTGGGGGGTTGTTGGTTTTTCAACCGAATACACGTTTACATAGCGGGCCGCTTGCTCCAAGACAGACGCCCGCTTGCAGCCGCACCTACTGGTGAACAGACGCTGCAGACTCCAGTGGGCCTTTAAACCAAATAAGTCGGAGTGGACCCACTGAAGCTCCCTCTCTTTCTGCCGTGACATAAGGCTCCACACGGGTTGGTTACCGCATCTCGCACATGGGTTGCTCCCGTTGCCCAGAGTGCGCGAACGAGGACGTAAAAGTCGGGATTGAGTATAGCCGCGCAACTGTAACTGCACACCCAGAAGAATGACTATACGCCATTGCACTCCACATGGGACTTGTCTTAGCATAAAGTAAGACGGAAGCTGTTCTAGTGACAGATGAATTACCACTAGCAATAAAAATGAAAATTGCAAGAAATGAAACTCTGTTGTTCTGGCAAAGGGGTCGGGACGCAAGTAGCAAAGGACGTTGGACTCTGCGTTTAATACCGCATCTCGAAGCATGGATAAACCGTTCTCATGGTAAGGTAAATTTTCATTTAACCCAGTTACTTACAGGTCACGGCCATTTTAAGGCTTACCTAAAACAGACTTTTTAACCTGCGCTGGAAACGTTACCGAAGACATTCAAAACGTATTTTGCTACTGCAACAAGTTCACCAAGAAACGGAATTATTTACGAAATGTCTTCAAAGCACACCCAAAACCAAAAAATACTGTTGAATGTATGCTTCGATCCCCATAAAACTGGATTGCAGTTTCCAATGTTGCAGCAATAATTATGAACACACTCAGAAGGGCTGAAAAATGCAGAAGGAAAATCTTGGTAAGTTAAACCAGTATCTTGACCCGTACAATCGATGGGTTGGTAATAATAAATGACTAAAACTGAATACGCTAGATGAGTGACCTACGTGTTAGCTTCGTGCTCAAACAGGCTTTCGAAGCTTCCTCCTCGTAAAAAAATAAAACATACTTATGCAATGTTTTATGCTAGTGATGCTCATAACTGGGATAAGTGCATTAAACGACTATTACTTATTTATGTAGAAAGGTTTTTTATGCAAAATAATTGTCGCAGATTGTTTGTAATAATAAGTACTTAAATTCAATCAGCGTAATGTTTGTTCTTTGCTAGTGGGTGTACTTCAAGCAAATCGTTCGATAACATCAGTACAGATAACGATATGAATTAATTAAAATACAAACATTCATGCAGTAAATAATGGAAATGAACGCAAATAACTGTATTTAAATATAGTTAATTGCTACATCAAAGCAAATAATATTGATATTTTTTTGTTAATATTTACGCAACAATATATTTCCATGTATACACACATGAGAGAATAAATGTCTGTACATACATATGTACATATTTATGTGATCAGGTACCTAATTTAGCGCTCGTGCAATGCGGAAACGTGTGCAGCCAGATAAGCAATGAGAATGACCAAAAAGACGGGTAAATGCATGAGTATGCGTTTTGCGGGTAACAGAGAAAGGTGCAACAGAAAGGGCTGGAGTTCAGCAGCGATTTGTCATCGATTGCAAACATCATTATATCAGCAATTGAGTTGACACGACAAATACTCTTTAGTAAATATGTAGCGAAATCAAAAACAAATTGTTGCGGTTCCATGCATACATACGTACATACATTAAGTACGTAAGTACTTGCATTTACAATACGCACATATTCACATATTATGCACTATATAAATAAGATATGTATGCACGTATGAATGGATGAATGTAGTTATGTGTAGATCAGTGTTGCCACATAGGGTTTTTTTCCTACCAAAATTGGTCCGAAATCGCCCTCAGCCTACCAAAATGCGACTTGCACTGAAATTGTGATTTAGGTAACATATGACACCTTATTAAAAACAAGTAATTTTTAAGCAAAAAAAAACAACCAACAACCAATTCTCATATAAAAGTGTAGGTGAAGCGGTAATTTCTTCATGATCCAAAGATCAAAAACTGAACGAAATTAGTATGGGACCACCCTTGAGGTACAACTTTTCCGATAAAAAATTATCGAAAACCGTCAGCGTTGTCCAAAGTTATCCGCTAACATACATAAAACAATATTCGGACGAATTGATGACCTTTTCGTTTTTGGAAGTCGGTAAAAAAATGGCACTCAATGGAAGAAAATAGCTATAAAATAGTACGGAAATTTCTTTACGAGTTCGTGTCAACCTCTTCATATGATTTTCTTTAAAGATTCGAAAACAAATCTCGACTTCCAAAAATGGAGATACTTAAAGTATTTATGAAAGAGAATTTTCGTAAGTAAGATTAATCAATGAATTTAAAGAATTAACTGCTTGCCTACCAAAAATCCTCGAAAATCACAACAAACCAACCAACCTACCAAAGCCTCATTTTAAGAAACGAAACTACCAATTTTGGTCCAATTGGACCAAACTAGCAACACTGTTCACAACATCCAATCTCTCTTTGATTTCGCTGCGCGATTTCCCTTCCAAAAACAAGAATCGAATCACCGACCGATATTGCTCTTTTTTCCTTTTTCTAAAATCCGCGGACACGCCCGATTTCACACGCGGTCAAAACAAAACTATGAGTCCGTTTCAGCTGAAATTTTGACAGTAGCCGTCTACGAGAATGTACTAAACGATAGTAAATTTTTCTTGGGTTAGTGGCACCATCGGGCGGTGAGGCTAAGTTCTTATCGGACTGCCCTCGTATATATATCCCCTCAGGGGGTTCTTTGGGTTTCGGGATTGATCCCGTGACATATCAATGCCTACGACCCATCGAACTACGGGTGTGACAATCCCGAGGTTTCCTAGTCAACGGTTGCCAGTCCGGAGTGGTGTTTGCTCAACTGGTAGAAGTTTCGGCTTCACAGTCAGACCAGAGTACTTAATCTGGTACCACGGGGGAACAGGGGCCCCCATAGCATCCTATATTTGCTATGGCCTGTTCCTTTAGGGTACGGCCCTTCGGGGAGTATCGTGGTGGCTGTGGTTTCGAAACCCACATGCGGGGAGAATTGTCTTGTGGCTTCTGGATGTGGAGTTGCATTGCAACCGGGTGCCGGACCCAGAGTACGGCAGAGGTTTTAGGTCGGCCTCGTACCCAACCAAGGTAGTGAATCGCGAACACCCACATTACTAATTGGTACCGCTAACACATGGCGGTGATCAACGCATTGAGTCAATCCGTGTGCTTTTGAGCACCATGGGGTTGAGCCTTTCTAGGCAGGTACTCACGTTAAAAATCAGACTTCATGCCCTCGTATATATGCCTTTAAAACTAACAGCTAGTAGTTCGCGCGAAAAATATTCCAACCCTATCATATTTGAAATCGGAATGATTTTTTTGCAAAATTTTGAAATATTTAATCATTTCACTTTGACAAGACCATTTCAATATATTTTTGGATCGGGGTGAAAGTCCGAAATTACCATAATTCTTTTCTTATAATTTTTGGAATTAACAAATACTCAACCCCATCGTAGAATAACATTCAACCAATTCAGTCTTTTTTTTGTGAGAGGACGAGCATACGTTCGTATTTTTTTGGGGTTTTTATATAAAAAAAAAGACTGTGATTAGTGACAAGGTCTTTATTAACAAATCAAGTAACTTCTTCCTAACAGTGCACTCTACTAACGAATATTCTATGAGAAAAAGCGTGAAGTTGATGAACGATTTGCAACCACATATGTATGTATATCAATTAGGTAAAATCATGTATCGACCCGAAGTTGATTTGTATGCATTCGACAGTGAAAAGTGGAAATGAACGACGATCTTAATTCTCTATCTCCTTGGATTTTCATGGCAATTGTCAGGCCAATACTGCCTAGGGGGGTACTGGTTTGGTGGGCAAATATTAAAAAGTAAACATTTGAATGATGGGGTTCGCCGATATAAACGGGGTTATTGAGAACATTGAGACCTCCTCTCTCCCACAGGGACTCAAACGTTGACCGGCTGTAGTCGGTAACTTTTCGAAATGAAATATCCAAGCTAAGAAGGATTTAGCAAGATATCCCACAGGATAGTGTGATACCACGCTATGGTTTAACTCTATTGTTTATCTCAAACTTTCCGGAGCCACTGGAGGGAGTTCCCCTGATCTCATGTACTAACAATTGTTCGATATTGGCGTCTGGTAATAGAATTTATGACCTTTGTTCGAAGGTACATCCCAGGCACGTCAGAAGACATCTTATCGAATACATGGACGCAATATTATTGCAGCTAATTACAACAACCATTAGACCCAGTGGCGTACCGGTAAGCTATTAACGCCACTCAAAGAGAGTTCGTCACCATCGCCAGTGACCCTCGTCCCATGAATACCGTTATAGGAGCCCAATAACCACC
>JAPVRG010290117.1:0-10195 GCA_029783565.1 Rhagoletis cerasi
TCGCGCGTATGAAATGCTCGAACCCACAGCTGGCAGTTGATCGCTTGCACACATTTGCATGCAAATATGTGTGAATTATTGCAATTCAAATCAATCATTCGATAATTTCACTTCCGCCGCTTACACTTACGCACCTTTGGGGTTGGTTTTTCGTATACAATTGGTGTTCTTATTGAACTTGAAATCATCGGTGATTCGAGGTAGAAACCATTGGTTTGGGAAATATTATGTGCTCTCAATAAGCTTAAGCTCTTGATTACTCGAAAAGGCCAAAGTGTTAACCTTTCCTTTTTCCATGTCGAATTTGGTTTGGAGACAAACCGGCTTCGGCGTTATGTCATATCCAGTGCCATTTTTTTTTTCAATGGAAATACTCAACACGTCTCTCAAAAGGTTTACTTTAACAATTAAATCTTATTTGAACTTTAAGCTTTCTACTTATTTATGTACATACTAGCTGTATCCGGCGTGCGTTGTTGCGCCTCTAAATATTCATATACGCATATATGCATTTAGCGTCTGGGCCCATATTTAGATCAACAGGAACTGCTTGAGATTTCTTAGTGGGGACCTGTACTATGATTGATGATGAATCATTCAGGACATGCGTCTTTATACACATAGTAATTTTCCCCTCACCCGCTTCGCTGAGTGTATGTGATTTCTGCGTACTAAATCAGGTGTAATTTATTTCAATAAAACTCAAAATATCTAAACTCAACAAAAAACAGGAGATTTTTAAATTTTTTCTTTTTTTAATCCTGTTCAACATATTTTCAAAATGAAACCTTAAATCTCTTTCGTTTGCCACCCGTATTTCAATTTGTATTTGACGTTTGTAAGAGGTGGCAACTCTCCTGTATGTAATTTAGAAATGAAGCCATTTCAAAACTATGTCCATTGATACTCATATTGTAATAATTCATTTAACTTATTAAATAATTTTAATTTAACTTTTTAAACAGGTGGCAACACTGCTCAAAATATTTTTCAACTACAAATTTCTTAAAGCTTTTTCGTCTGGCGCCCATATTGTGATACATATTTCAATTGACTAATTCCCTTAACTCCAGTTGAATTTTATTTTTAAACAGCTGGCAACCCTCCCACTTGCAGTTTAGAAATTAAGGCTTTTAGATTGATACCCATATAGCAATAATTCTTTTCATTTAATAAATAATTTGAATTAAATTTTTTAAATAGGTAGCTACCACCTTAACATCCATATTTTTATATGTACATATTTTAGTTAACTTACTAACTTCATTGAAGTTGAATTTGTTTTTTTAACATGTGGCAACTCTTCTACATATATTTTATAAACAAAGTCTTTTCAAAACCATTTCGATGTATACCCCTACTGCAGTAATTCATTTAACTTCTTTAATAATTTGAATTTAAGTTTTTAAACAGATGGCAACCCTCTTGAAAAAACTTTCAAAGTGCAACCGTCTTTAACCTTTTTTTCCGACACCCATATTGTTGTACTGAATTCAGTTACCTAATTCCCTTCATTAAAGTTGAATTTGATTTTTTATATACATATGTAGCAACCTTCCCACATATGGGCGTTTCCACCAGAATGTCAACCGCGAAGAAAAAAACAAAAGTCATATATCTAACGTATTTATGGGCCAATTTGACTGCTTTTTGTAATATATGCTGGCTATGTAAGCAGAAACATTTTTGCTAAAAATGGTCTTGCTTGGTGGCGCCAGTGTCAAGATATTTTGAAAACCCGTATTTATGGTCCGATTTGGCTCAATTTTGGGATGTTTAGTTGAAACATCGTAAGTCATAGATTTCCAAAAATTGACCCGCTAGGTGGAGCTGATGCCCAAATATAAAGTACATTCTACATAAAATTCATGTTTTTTTGCGTTAAGAATTCGTTTAAAAGCAATATTAACAAAAACATAATGATGGAAAAAAAGTCGTGTACGTTATGTTTGTTTTTTAAATATAAAGCTAACCAGCGATAATTTCTTTTTAAATATGAAAGGATTGTATAGGTACTCGTACACTATTTAGCTTAGTTTAGGAATTTTTAAAGAAAAGAAAAACTCACTTGATTTGCAGACTTCCACATATGTGTATATGTACCTTGCAACCACTTCTTTTTTTGTCGCGTACGTTATCACCTTGTTTTGAACGGATATTTTCCACACCAAAGTTTCTAGGCTGCCCATTTTTTTCTCAAACGTTTGATTGCAACATAACCGTAATCTTGTTTTTCACTAACTTCTATTTCTGCGAGATTTATTTTACCCATATATCTAAGATATAAAGCCTTTTAAAAACCATTTCGATTGATCCCCTATTTTAGTAATTCGTTTAACTTAAAAGTTTCTGAAAATTCTGCCTTAAAGATTTGAAATTTTGATGACAGTTTTTTGGAATTTGTTGAATTTATGCGAATTTTGCACAAAATTTTAAACTTTGGTTTTTATAAAAAATGAACGAAAATAATTTAATAGGAAAAACATTGTGAATATTGTAAAAAAAACTGTGCCATTTGCACTTTGGGTCACTGTATGTATGTACATTGGGGTGGTCCAAAAATGCCTTTTCCAATGCATAAAGTCGGAATTTCAATGCTCTCACCCCCTTGGATTGCTTTACATTGAAAAAATATACTCCAGTTTGGTTTTTGAAAAAAAAACGCTCAAAGTTTCCCATGTATTTTAAATAAGAAAACAACAAATTTTCGTAGAAATAGTATGGAGTCCTTGAAAATCAATATTTTTCAATCGGCAAACGCTTTTTCTTTTTTGGAGAGTTCAAAGAATAATACCCAATTGTGTATTTAAGCATTTTTTAATATAACAATTTTTTATGGGCACCCCTCCTAACGGAGCTAATGAGCGCAAACAGCAGGATCACACTTCTTATGAATCTACTTCGGTCATGTTGTTATTAATTTTGCTTCATCGTCGTCCCATGTAAGAACGTTGTTAAATAGATGCTGTTGTGAGGTCTTCTCTACTACTGAAGTTGGCAGATTTCGTTTCGCCATTCTGGCAGGAATTAGCCTCGGCATTGAAAACATTTGGTGTCTGACTGTTTTTGATAATATTTTCGTGTCATATTCCTGCCAGCCGGCATCTCAAACTCTTTGAACTCGCGTCGTTTTCCCTCTCCTTATTCTCTTTTATCTCTAATTGGTTTGCGTTTGAATATAGAGCAAGATAGTTCTACGATGCACAGTACCACTTGGTAAGCCCAGGGTTCGAGCCCTGATCTGATAAACATATAAACTAGAAACAGTTTTTTTTTTTTAGCAGCGGCCACCCTTCGGCAGGTAATGGCAAACCGACGAGTGTATTTCTGCATTGAAAAAGCTTCACTTAGCAAAAGTTTTTATTAGTATTAAGGTGGTGCTTTATGCAGCAAATTTATCTAAAGTAGCGAGGTGCCAATTGTTCATGGCATTAATCTTTGCCTGAAACCAACAGATAGTGTACCGGCGAGCTTTCAACGGAAAAAGTCACTGGGCCTTTCGAACAGCCGCTAGTTTTTTTTTACCTTCAAAATAACCCACATATATTCTATTTGCGTAAGTCTGTCAAAGTATTTTTGAATTATAGTGGCTACGGAGTTTAAACGCATAATAGTTTCCAAGGAAACCCATTCAAAGTTCGACTCTCCTTACCTTGTAAATTAGACAACGCTCCAGTAATTGTAGGATATCTCGAATAATTGTCATTGGATTTACTTGGATAATATTTTCGAGACAAATATTAAACACTATTTAAACGAGCTTCCAATTCTAATCTAGACCTGATGTAATCGTAAACGTTTTTAACTGACATTGGGCAAAAGGCTGATGCCCAATAGTTGAGCACCTCATATGGTGATGTCCAGCTTTAGTGAGAGAGGGCAAAGCAACTTTAGAAGCTTTTCAGTGCAAATTTCTGCAGGGATTATTCAAACTCGGCATTCACAATATTGTCAAGTTCATATGTGTTCCAGGCTATATCGATATCGCAGGAAACTGTAGGACCGGAAAGGTAGGGCGCCCTTCAGGTGTTGCCGTCGGATAAAGAGAGTGTGGGGCTCCATTGGCCACATTTGCTCTGCTTCATTAAGGATGGGCGTCCAGTCAGCTCAGCGGCAAAAACTTTGGTAAGCAAGGTCGCTTAGTCATTCTGCTCGCGGGTAGATCGGTGTCGGTCTACGAAGCTTGCAAAGCTAAACCATGGAGACTTAATAGGCCATTGCCCATTTGGAACTCCAGCGGTAAGGCTCAATAATACCCCCAGCTCATAATGTAACAGCTGCATGGAAGACGTTGAGAAACATAGATAAAATTCAGAGAGCCACACCTATTATTATAGGCAAACATAAATACTTACAACCTAACATAAATACTATCTTAAATTTTCTTATCCTAACCATAAGAGATTTATTAAGTATATAAAATATTAAAGGTTTGTGTAATCGGTTTAACCTACAACGGATCGGCACCCTTTTTATGAAAGTAGGCGGCTTTCAGAGAAATAAATTAGGTTATTGTAGACTTATGTATATATGTATGTACATATGTAAATATTGAATTTAATTAAATTTGATATTGTATTAAAAGGTACTAATGAGAATGAAAATTTTGATCACAGTAGTACAAATAAAAGTCGGTTGCGACCGTAGGTTACCTACCTTTGGTAAAAAAAATTTAAGAATGACATATTGCCCCGATCATATAAAAAAAATTGTTGGTGCCTGGGCACGTGCGAGTTTGCTCTGTAAACAATATACAACAATTAAAAATAAATATTAAGGCAATTAATTTGATGTTTTTTTTATATAAATAAGGGTATGTATGTATATGTATGTAAATGAGTAATATGTGTGTAAAATGATATCCATACGAACAGTAAAATATGTAAATAGAAGAAAAACATTTGCGCGTGCACTTGATATTGGAAACGTTGTGTAAATACAGCTCGTCTACTCTGGACTAATTGTGGAGGAATAGACTCAGACCTATTGGATGGTGGCTAATTGGCTTTGATTTTATGGTACATTAAAATTATTAGGAAATCATAGATGCTCCATATATGTACATACATACAGTGAACGACAAAAGTCTACGTACAGAGAATTTTTCACTATGTATGCAAAATTTGTTATTTTAATTTCTTTTAGCTAATTTTTTATAAAAATATAGTTCTTACTACAACAAAATACATACAATATAATCTCTAAACTTTTTGCAAAACTCAGGAAAATTCAATGAATTTACATAAAAATTTGCAACTATCTAATAAGATTAGATTTATAGCCCATTCTAGTATAACATAGTGCAAGTTCCAAGTTGCTACAAAATATCGTTGATTTTTGGAAATTTTTTTTGACGGTGTTGTGCCTTCTCTTCCATATAACAAAATTGTCGAACGTACTTTCTATGGAAGAAAACGCATGACACTGTCAGCAAAAAAAATTATCAAAAATCAACGGAATTTTTTTGAAACTTCAGACTTTCACTTTACTGTATTAAAATTTAATGGGCTACAAATCTGCATAATCAAAAATCACCAGTAAATGCTTTTTTAGCTTGACTTATAAAAATTTGTGAACAACTAAAGCTTTCTCAGTTTGACCGAATAAGTTGATTTATTTGTAAATATTAACTATGCAGTTTTCAATTCAAATCAATTTACACCATACTGTATATGTAAGTAAATTAAAACAAGTTTCTTGGAAATCGAAAAACCTTTATTGCAATCCAATTTTCTAATAAACAAGTATTTACTTCTTTCAATTCGATATTTCAAAATTTTCGGGATGCCAGGTTTTAAACGCTTAAAATTTATGTCCAGCTTTTGTATGAGCCAAATGTACCATTAGTTTTGAAACTGCCAAAAACTTATGTTCAGTTCTAAATTTACCAGAAAATTATGTCCAGTTCTTAAATGCCAAAAAATTATGTCCATCTTTTAAACGAGCAAAACTGTTGGTGCAGTTTTAAAATTGCCAAAAATGTATGTTCAATTCTATATTTAACTGAAAATTATGTGTTACGTTTACACATTACCTGTTTTTAAATCGCCAGCAATTATGTCCAGTTTTGAAAATGCCAAAAGTGTATGTGAAATTTCAACAATTTTACCAGAAATATATGACAACCTTTTAAATTATAGGAAATTTTTAAATTACCAAAAATATATGTCCATTTCTTAATTTCTAGAAAGTTATGTCCAGTTTTAAAATTGAAATTTGTTGTCCGTATTTTAAATCAACAGAGAATTATGTCAAAATGTGAAATTACCATAGAATTATTATTCCCAGATAATACTTTCAAGCGTTCGTATAAAAAAGTATAAGAACGGAATTAAGGCCTTAACTCAACAACACCGACCGGTACAGTTACAATTTTTAAAATTAAAATCAATTACTTACTTGCAAGTATTTCTTGGTTTTTATTCAACTAGATGCTTATCTCTGTAACATTTTCATCGTTCAGCTCGATAAATTTTTTTTCATACAAACTTGTTACAAATAAAAAGGACTAAATTTGTATGCTGCCAAAATCCTCTCAAAAAAAGCTTTCGAGCTAGAGTGGTTGGATACAAAGTTTTTTTCTTTTGTATGGGGATCGACCCGGTCTAATGTGCATACATATATGTACATGTGTGTGCATGTATGCATTTATGCTTATGAAAGATCCATATAGGGACATTGAAACGCTTGATTAATTTCGCACGAGTGACAGATGTTAAGACATATAGGAGTACATTTCGATATTTTGAACAATAAAAAAAAACATTATTATATAATTATAAGAAAATTAAAAAAAAAATATTTTAAAAATACATTTGTATATACATATGTACTTCTTTGTGTGTATATTGACTGCGAACGGCCATGACTGCGAAAGTCTCTATTTATGACTACCCAATTAAAGTTGAATGAAATAATTCTTAGAATGATTTAACTTTTTTTCATTTAAAAAGGGAGCGTCCGTCAGTCTTCGTGAAGTGTGACTGTGATGAGCAATAATAAGTAATTATCACAATGCAAATATTAATAGAGTACTTAATATCTGAGCGCTTAATTGATGACAGTATCAGTTAAGAAGTTAAATATTTAAGTAGCTAGCAAAATTATAATTTTTTTTCTTAATACTCTTCCATTTATAAGAGCATTCAAAAAAGCAAATAATAGTATGTGGCGCACAGTTTTGCCAAATGTTTGACCGCGCTGCTCCTCCAATTCGCGGTGTGCGCGCGCCTTGCTGTTGTCACATAATTGGAGAGACGCAGAGTTTCACGCTGCGGCGCCTCCGAATGGCAGATGTGTTGTAATGAGAGGCTTATTTATGGCAGAACTGTTATCGGAGGTATCCTATTAGTTAGCTGCCGAGGGGCGACCCCTATTTGAAAGACGCTTTTCTTGGATGTTGCTCGGGCCAGGGATACTCGAACTTGGATCCTACCAGGTGATAGTTCGCACCTTTAACCACTTGGTTACAGCGTCGCCTTCCCAAAATTGGCAACTTTTACTATATATGCGTGATTTTCTTTTTGAGTCATTAGGATGCAATAAAATAGTTTCACATTAAATAACTGCATTTATAAAAAATCTACATTATACATACATATATCTACAGTGTATTTTGCAATAAATTGCTACTTGCTGCCGTTCTTCTTCGTTCAAAGCTCCACGTTACTCATACGCCCCGTTCGCCTACTTTTGCTGCGGAAAATATAATAACAAATACAATTGTAGCATCTTAATTAATCATGCTATGACTGTTTCATTAATTTATTCATTTATTTATTCATGTTTCATATATTTGCTATTTATTTTAATTGCTTTCTTTGTTTTAATTTTTTTTTGCAAACAAGCGGCGCTTTTGCCTTTATTAAAACTCAATTGAACCATCAAACTACCTACACAAAGTCATCTTCGCAAATTGCTCTTTCTTTTGTCAATTTCGTTGCGTGCGCTCATGGTCAAGTGCGAAATACATACATACATATGTACATATGTTTCTAATAATTTCTTTTCGCATCCTAATGCACACTCCTCGAAATAATTATAGTTCCACCACATGTTTGGCGAGTTTTATCAAATAAAGCTTTTGTTATTTAATTTAAGTTATTTTTATATAAAAATATAGTTTACATATTCTATAACAAGAGCTCCATAAATTCAAACATCAATGTTTTTAATAAGATTTCTAAGAAAGATTTTGAGTATGCAGTTTTATAGCCTATTAAATTTTAGTGCAAGTTTCAAGTGGCTAGCAAATCACGTAGATTTTTAATAATTTTTTTGCTGACAGTGTCACGTATATGTTCGGTATTTTTTCATATGGAGGAAAATGCACAACACCGTGAACAAATAAAAATTAGTTATGAACCACAGATAGCACATTTAATTACTTATTGATTTGATATTTTATATGTTTTGATCGGTTTACGAACCCTCCCGATATTAGAAATTTTTATGATCGACCCTTTTTCCTTTAATCAAAAACCGTTATGCGGTGATGCATCGAAAACTACACCTGCATATAAAAAATTTGTTTCTTTATGTAATCAGTATAAGGTCCTAGCTCGAAAATAATTACAGCTGTTCTGCACCAAAACCACTGTTGACCATTGTTATATATATGGCTATCGAGGTACAAAATCATGCGTTATTGATGTACATGATAAATATATCGATATTCTTTTCCATTTGTTACCGATACATTTATTGATTTTAATTACATTATCGATTACTTTAGTTTTCCATATATTATTGATTTCGTTTTCGACATTATTGCCAATATAAATATCGATAAACCTGTCAAAAAAGTTATCGATACACTTAAAGGTAAATTTATTTATCGGTTACCATAGTTCTCGATACATTATTGACTTTGTCATTGATATTTTATCATTATTTTGATCAGCTTTGGCTATATTTCTTTTGTTTATTTAATGTAAAATCATTAAGCTTTTGTTAAGGAAGTATTTTGATTATTCCAGTATAACTATTTAAAAATTTGTTTTTTATTGCCGAATATACATAGCTGACACCGAAAAATGTAAAAAGGCGACAGGCTCGACAAAAAAAAAATCTTTTTCCAAATTGCCTTGCAAAAATACTTTAGACTCAGGAATGCACGGCGAACTTTTTTTCTGGTACGGTCTAATGTGCACACATCCATTGTGTTTACCTACATTCGGCAATAAAAACATTTTTTTTAATATTTTTGCTGTAAAACAGGCGGCCAACAAAAAAATTTTTTTTTTCAAAATAGCTTTGCAAAAATACTTTATACTCAGGGTTGTACAGTGAACTCTTTTTATTTTCCTTGTTAGGTGGTACGGTCTAATGCACATACTATGTATGTCTGTATTTACTGGTATTTATATGGACAATATTTTAATTTCGTTGACGATTACTACAGCTCTCGACATATGTATGGGTTTATTGATTTCGTTTTTGATACTTATGTCGATATCATTACATATCGATAAACCTGTCAAAAAGTGATGGGTACGTTTATCGATTTTAATTTCATTACCGGTTACCATAGTTTTCGATACACGTATTGATTTCGTTATCGTTTTCAGTATGTTTGCCGATACGATTATCGTTACATTGATAGATTTTAATATCGTTATCGATTACTATAGTATTCGATATATTTATTGATTTTATTGCCGATATTTTAGTCGATCTCGATATCAGTATATATTTCATTATGGTTCTTTATATTTGTATCGACTTTATTTTTGTTATTACCGTAGTTTCCAATACCTTTGTTGATATCGCTATCGGAATTATTGTCGATATCGATGTAAGTGTATGTATTTGTCAATACAATCACCGATACATTTAACGATTATAGTTTTCAGTATGGATATCAATATGAATATCTTTTCTGAATATAATATTAAAGTCTTTCGATGTATGTTTCTAGTTATGTACATCCCTAATCTAATCTTTTTAAGCGAATACATAAACTTTTACCAGACACATACTATGTATGTAGATAGATACGCAGTATAGTTATGTATATAAACAACTGCATATTAAATTCGACTAAGTAATTTCTGCTACTGTTTTGAAGAAATTTGTATGCTTTCTTTAATTAATGACACTGTCGCATAAATGTCAACGGCAAAGTGTCTGTCGCCACATGAAATTTTAATTGTTGCAAATTAGAATTTTATGCCGAAGAAAAAAGCACGCAATT
>JAPVRG010290128.1:1803-16931 GCA_029783565.1 Rhagoletis cerasi
TCTGAGGCCCGAAACATTATGAAAATAAATTTTAAGATGATGAGGCCATTTACTAAAGCAAGATGTACGATTTCTTACGGGACCAACTGTGGTTCTCCGGGCTTTTGAAAAAAACTAAATGGTCGTACATTGACGTTGGCTGGCCAGACATTAGGAGATAGAAGCTTCTCATAAGCAGAGTAAGAGACTCCAAGTTTAAAATTAACTTTCTTAAGAGAACTTACAGCGACCTCTTTCTTGACTAATCTAAAGCAAGCAAACAAACTCTTATCTGTCCCTGTTTGCTTATTAACATAATCAATAATATTTTCAGCAGTAACCGTTGGCAAAAACGATGACAAATGTAGCCATTTCATCGGCTCAGCAACTTCCAAATCAGAGTCTGCATTAGAACCAACAACAAGCGTCCGTTTTATGTTGTTTTTCTTGTTAACATCCAAATGTTTTGAAACGCGTTGCGAAGATATCAGATGAGAATCCAAAGAAGACTTTTGAGACTATTCGGTATTCAGTAAGCTGTCTCACGTCTCAAGTCACAAAATAATGTCACAAAATTTGTGACCTGGTTCTGAGTAGGTCACAAAAAGAATAATGCGGGAGAACAGATGATTTCTTTTTATTTAATTATTAAAAACGCACAAATGTTACCAAATATAATGTATTTAATAACATACTTTAATAAATACGAAGAATATAAACCACATAAGAAAACACTATTTGTTCACAATTATGGGCATTGATCTGCCATTTTGTTCAAGTGCGCGTCGTGATGAAATACAGCATTAATCGATTGCTTACTTTTCCTGTTTTTATACATTTTTTGAACAATCGATTCACATAAAACGTTAATAAAACAAAGAACGATTTGGCCACTGAAATGTGTTTGAAAATATAATAGCTAATAATCGATTTATAAATTTGCATGGATTTCCTATGAACATCACTAACTGGAACATAAAATCAGCTGACTGTCTCAATTGGTTTTCACCACACATGTTTGGTGAAATTTTTGTGACTTTCTCTTACTGAATACCGGAATTGTCTCAAGTCACAAATTGAAAGTCTCAAATTTTGTGACTTGAGATGAGACTGGATTACTGAATACCAGCATAAGTTTACCCACGAAGCAACCAACTGTTTGGCGGGGAAACTTAACGAAACTTTATTTAAAACGGGAATAATTAATAATTAATTAAATATATAAAAAGAAATAACTCCATAAAAAAATAGCCGTTAGGTGTCGCGGGGGTCGATATAATTGAAAAATCGGCAGCTATGGTCGAATTTGGTTTATATTCAGAATATATATTACATTCCTACTTAAACTGAAATCGATTTAAAAATTTTTTTTTGCTTGGGACAAATTTTTTGATCTCCTTAAGGGATCACACGATTTGTACAGATTTATACATTTTGGCAGTCATGGAGTGGTGTTGTCGAGAATGAGTTCAGCTCAATAAAAAAAACCAAACAACCCCACTCTGTAACTGACAAAATGTACAAATCTGTATAAATGTACAAATCATGTGATCCCTGTTTTACCGATTAACCACATTTTCTGAAAACATTGAGTAAAATAAACCATTATTTACTGTTAATTATGTAATGTAATGTAAAAGTTTGTTTTAAAAGTTTTTTTTTTACATAATATCTTGAATTTTTTAGTTACATTTTTTGCCTAACGTGCTAGATTTGACGATTTCAATTTTGGTAGATAAGAACCATAGATGCCGATTTTTTAATCATTCTGACCCCCGCGGAGCCTAACGGCTAAACTTTTGTGGAGTAATGTCTTTTCATATAAGTATATACAGGGTGTCCCAGAAGTCGATGTCAAGCCGGAAACGGGTGACAGGCCAAGTCGTAATAGTTATCAGAAAAAAATCCATGTCTTGTATTTTTAAAATTATAGGCATTCAAAAAAACGAAAAAATCTACACCTTGTGATGGGATTTTAATTCCCGTTACTAGAAATTTCTAATTTTTCTCAATTTTAATTTTATTATGTAATTCTGAGTAATGCTTCTTTAAATTGTCGTCTAAAATTTATAGCAAACTGCTCTAGCTTGAAAGAAAATAACACTTTTTGACCAAAAAAAATTTTTTTTTAATTAAATGCTTCGCCCAATTTTAACTGTCTGCACTAAAAAAAAGGTACCACTCTAGTTTGGTAAGTAACTTTGAAAGTTAGCGCATTTAATAAGGATTACAAAATGGTATGACACTTGCTTTATTCTTTCTTATATTATGGACAAATTTAATTTTTGTAAAGAAACTGAGTTTTGAAATTTTTTTTATTATTTAAAACGATTTTAGTGTACCCAAGACTTTCCTTGAACGCGTAACTTTGAAGTTAATTCTAGTTTGAATGAGACGGAGAGAGTCATTTTTCGAAGTGTGAGCGAGACAGAGAATGACGCCACTTTGTCCTGGCCTATCACTCATTTCCGGCTTGACGTCGTATTCTGGGACACCCTGTATACATTTAATGATTAAAAAAATCAGGATATGGATCAGCACGGCAGATCATCGAGATGAACCGTCTGACGCGCACGAGCATTTCAAAATGGCATTTGCATTTTAAAAAAGCCTTTTGAATGGGAACCTCATTCGGGTTAACTTAACATCCCTTGTAAATATCTGAAACGTTCGAGTAAATTTTGTTCGCCCATTTTTAAATCTTCCGTACTAAAACCCCCCACCATGACAACCGGCAGATTTACATAACTCCTTCATCAGAACTAGCCATTATCAGTTCCTATTTTGATGATAAGAAAACCATACATGTCCATTACTTGTACGGTTTTTGATCTCAAAAACAACAAAAAAAGCGATTTTGGGCATCTACGGCTGTCGAACTCACCGATTCAACTGACTAAACGGTGGCGCCTTAGTTGAACTGTTCTTGATAATAATGTCAGCATTGTGTAGGTATATTATTTGTTCTGATTCATTGACTACCTCAGAAACTACTTAATATCAGCACAATTTGCTCATAAATGAAGAACGGACCTTTAATTAAGATATAAGCCGCTTGCCAAGAATGGTCAACTTATGAATGAGTCTAAAGTTTTAATGAATCGACTTCTTCTTGGTGACCGCTTAGATGATTTTGATAGAGTTAGCATAGCACGTCAGTTGTTCCTCGCTATATGGCGCCAATTAGAAACAACGAATTAGGCTAGGTCCCTCACCACCTGATGTTTCCGAAGCGAAGGAGCATTCCTCTTTCTCTACCACCACAAGCGGGTACCACATCGAATACTTCCCGGACTGAAGTCCATTTGTACGACATGACTTAACCAGCCGAGCCGCTGTATTTTATTTCGCTTAGTTATATATGTCGATGTTGTTGTAATGCTCTTACATGCGTAAAGGGCCAAAATCTTCTGTAGAACCTTTCATACACCTGTAGCTCGTTTCTGTAACTCAATAGAGAAATTCTCTACCAAGACGAAATCATATATGCCCTGCAGGGAGTGACGTTAGCTTATACCTAACTTTAGTCTGTTTACGCAAACACTAGTGCTAACTATTAACTGTATATTTTGTTCGAAAAAAGCTAACTACTTTTGTGGGGCGATGGCCGCAAAAAATTCAGTCCTGGATACCTCTGCATTAGATATCAACTATATTGTAACTAACTACTTTTGGTGGCCGCTGTGGTGTAGTGGTAAGCAGTGCGCGCTTCCACCCCGCAGGCCTGGGTTCAAGCCCTGGTCAACGTCGCAAAAAAGTTTAGAGAAAAGGTTTTTTCTTAACAGCGGTCACCCCTCGGCAGGCAATGGCAAACCTCCGAGGGTACTTCTGCCATGAAAAAGCTTCTCACAAAAATACAATCGCCGTTCGGAGTCGGCATAAAACTGTAGGTCCCTCCCCTTTGTGTGACAACATCAAGGCGCACGCCACAAATCGGAGGAGAAGCTCGGCCAAACACTAACATATGTGTAAGCGCCAAATTATTATTATTATTAACTACTTTTGGACATAAAATATCAATAAGAAAAAATATTTTTTCAATTTTTTACATGTTTATTTATTTAATTTATTTATTATTACAAAATTTTTTATTTGTTTACATATGTATTCTGCTGTAGGTGGTCCCATATTCGAATTCCGTCAGACATAACATCAAAATGATAATACAAAATTTCGATCTTCTTTTTATTTGTCCTGAATTCGAAAAAGCATCTGTGAAGTGCAGGAAAAAGGTGTATTCAAAGTATTTTTTGTTTGAGGACATTTAAATAGAAACTTGTTTAAAGAAAGTAAACTTCTGGTTACTTCTGCACGACTCCTGCATGACTTTACAACTCATTTTAAGTTGGTTTTGTTGTAGCTAATTAAAAGTGAGGTATTTATCGAAATCTCGTAAAAAAGCTAACTAAAAGTTGGTTATTTTTAACAATTGATAATTTTTCACTGCAGGGTGAATTCGCCGCCTTGTTCTCTACTGCTAATGAGTAGTAGAGAATGACGTACATTCTATACCAGTAGAGACGTAATCGGTGGAGAAGAGTTACAGAAACGAGCAACAGGACGGGCTCATGAGTGTCTTATAAAGTAGAATTTTCGTTCGTTGAGAGAGAACTCTACTGCTAAATGGCTAAGTCCAAAGTAGTGCTTGATAGCAAGAGCACTCTGAATTAAAGTCACTTTTGACATGCATATGCTTATAGCTACATGCATATATGTAGAGTCATATCCAAAAAAATATGACGTGATGGCGTGGCACGGTGTGTTGATTCTTCTAAATGAAAGTATATTCGTCCTTGAATCCGGTATCAGATGTAGCTGTAGTTGAATAGGACTATATTTGCATTGTATTGCTACAATGCTGTATTCATTTTCATATTTTAGCGGATACGTACTGCGAAACCAGAATGAGAGGTCATAGCAAAAGAACAAAAGAATGATACAAGTTTCGATACACAGAGAGTTCGATAAAATATTTCCTGAGTTTCCAGGAATGTTCGGTAGAACACAGGCCAACACAGGTATATAAAGGCGTTGCAACCGCACACAGGGAGTCAGTTGTGAATAGCTAGCCATCGAGTGAAGTTTAAGTGAGGCAATTACTTGTATATGTAAGTATGTATTAAACTGTAAAATATGCATATTTGCATTTGTCATCTAAAGGGGTAAAGTGTAAAACAAAAAAATGCATTGAAAAAAGAATGCATTTTAACGAGTAGGACGAAATTTTCAAAATAAATCACGTGGATCCAGTGTTGGCTACTTTGTACCTTATTAAAATTCAAATTCTTTATAGAAAATATCAGTCATTCATTCGCTCTTTTATTAACTCAATAGGTGTGCATGGCGTCGGTTGGCGTTGGCGACCAGAGCGAATAGTTCGTATCTAGGGCAACTTCAAATATGTTCCATCGTGTCCTGGAATGCAATACTTTCAAGCCGACTTGCCAAGGACTTCTGCCAGGATAAAAGACGGCAAGTCCTTACTTTTGGAATCAGTACTTTCAAATCTTTCGAAATTTAAAAGTTGTATTCCAGGAAACAATGGAACATGTTTTTTCGATGATGTTATGACTTTTCATCAATCAAAAACTATGATCTTGCCAGGCTAGGATACCAATTATTGAATTTTGGTCATTTCGTTTCAGGACAACATGCAACATATTTTTGAGCAGTCGCCTCTCCGACTAGAATGTCAATTAAATTCATAATTTTTTAATAAGTGAAACTAATTATCAAAATATGGGTATCAAACGAAATGTTTTTGAAAAGGCTCTATTTCTAAACTACATGTTGAAGATTGCCACCTGTTTAAAAAGCCAAATTCGACTTGAGCTAAGGGAATTAGGCAACAGAAATATGTATCACGCTAGTAGTGTCAGACGAAATAGGTTTAAGAACTAAGAAGGCTTTAGCTTAAGAAATATTTTGAAGAGGGTTGCCACCCGTTCGAAAAGTCGAATTTAATTAAATCGTACATTAAAATGTTAAAATATTTGTGTAAACCAAAGGAGTTTTAAGATGTGTCTTACGATATGTATCCTTAGTTTGAACATTTAGAATATGTTTGAGATGTTTGAAGAGGGTTGCCACCTGTTTAAAAAGTGCAAATAGAGTTATTCTGTAAGTTAAGTGAATTAGTAAAATCTGAGTATCAATAGAAATAGGTTTGAAAACTCTTTATTTCTAAACTATATATAGAAGGGTTGCCACCTGTTGAAAAAGTCAAATTCAACTTAATTCTTCATTTATATGAAATATGTATCACAATGTCAAACGAAAGCGATTTAAAAAGGTTTTATTTTGAAAATACTTTTTGAGAGAGCTGCCACCTGTTTGAAAAGTCAGAAGTTATGTATGCGAAGTAGTAAAATATGAGTGTCAAGCGAAAGAGTTTGAAAATATTTTTGACTGCGGTTGCCACCTATTCGAAAAATTAATCCATCTAACTATGTACATACATATATATATCTATGTATATTTACTATGCGAAGGTATTTTTTGTGAAGGTCATCAGATCTGCGCCGTTCGTTCGAATTTCAAAAACGAAGTGTCAAATTAAAAGGCTTGACCTGTAGATGTGCAGTAAGGTTTTATTTTTGGAATTTCGAACTTTTTTTAGCAGCTCATTCCCAAAACTTTGTAGCAAACTAAAAAAAAAATTTTAAAAAATGTTCATCCAAATTTCAAATTTTTTTTCTTAGAAGTGTTAGAATTTTTTTGAGTACACACCCTGCATACCAAAGTTCCCGAAATCTTTAAGAATATCGGATGTGTTCCGATTTTTTTATGAATCTTTACAGAAAATCATATGAAGCGGTTGACACGAACTCGTAAAGAAATTTCTGTACGATTTTTTTAAAGAAATCTAAAAAAATTCTGAAAAAAATCCGAAAAAGTTCCTCACATCGCAGCGATTTTCTTCCGAAATTTCGTAAGCAAATCGAAGTGTGCACAAAAAAATTAATTTTAGAAAATTCGGAAAAAAATCGGAGAGGAAATATTGATTTCTTTACAAATTCTTTAAAATGTCTCTATCATTCAGAAAACTCTGAAAGCATGGTTTGCAGGGCAGTTTTATAATCCATTTAATTTTAGTACAATAATGTGCAAGCTTCGGTGGCTGCTGCAGTGTAGTAGTTAGCAGTGCGCACTACAATTCCGCAGGAAAAATTTAAGGTTTTTTAATAGCGGTCGCCCCTCGGCAGGCAATGGCAAACCACCGAGTGTATTTCTGCCTTGAAAAAGCTTCTCATAAAAAAATACAATCGCCGTTCGGAGTCGGCGTAAAACTGTAGGTTCCTCCCCTTTGTGTGACAATATCAAGGCGCAAGCCAAAAAGCGGAGGAGAAGCTCGGCCAAACACTAACATATTGTGTAAGCGCCAATCTATGTATATAATGTCCAAATTTTAAGTGGCTAAAAATTACCGTTAATATTTTAGAATTTTTTTGCCGAAGGTGTTGCGGCTTTTTTTCAAATGGAAACAAATGTGAATTTTGACACTTGAAACTTGCACATTATTGTACTAAAACTGAATGGATTATAAAACTGTGTACTCAAAAAAATTCTAGCACTTCTGAGAAAAAAGTTTAAAATTCGGATGAAAATGTTGTTGAATTTTTTTAGCTTTCTACGAAGTTTTAAGCTTGGATTTGTATGGGTTTTGTTAGAGAATGAACCGTATTTTAATTGACAACTTTTAAAAATAAAGAAATGAACATAAGTGACAAACAAATGACGTATGCATATTAGGGTGGGTCAAAAAAAAATCAAGTATTTTTTTTTTGGATCCGACACACGAAAACTAGTTCCTAGGTACCTCTATAGAGTACTTACCAAATATAAGCTCTTAATATTAACGGGAAGATTATGCTAATCATAGTTTTCCATTTTCAATTTAATCTCATATAAAAATGGTCATATCTTATCACCAATAGACCGTTAAACCAGTTGCATCGTCAATATTTATAGGAAATTTAACACTACGAAAATGGTCTCATATACTCTTTTCATTAATCTAACCATTTAAAAGATATTCAAGGTCAAAGATTGAAGTGTTTTAAGGAAAATAACTTTTTGTTTTGAATTTTTGTAACTTACTAAAAAATAATTATTGTCAAATGAGTTTAAATTATTTCTATAGGAAATTGAACGCTAAATTGAAAATGGAAAACTATGATTAGCATAATCTTCCCGTTAATATTAAGAGCTTATATTTGGTAAGTACTCTATAGAGGTACCTAGGAACAAGGTTTCGTGTGTCGGATCCAAAAAAAAATACTTGATTTTTTTTGACCCACCCTAATGCATATACAAATATACCTACATATATATACATATTTCGCTGCAGTTGTATGCAACATCACCTCAATGTCGAATTAAATGCCAAATCGTTGTTTTAATTTTTAGCAAAATGTCGATCACCTGCCTTTTATGTACATATGTGCTTATAGGTATGTATCTGCATATCTACTCGTATATATGTACATATGTATATGCATGTGTGCTTTGAATTAAAATTAAGGCGCATACATATGTACATACAACATAAATATGCATGCAATGTTCTATTGAAAGTAGCTTGTAATTAATGACAATGATTCTAAATCAAGCAAAAAAAAAAACGAATTAAACAAAAAAATTTTTTTCAACGCCTTTCAGTTGCGTTGCATTTCAACCAAACTGATTAGTGATGCTAGTGCAGTTTGTACCCGCCTTTCAATTAGTGCATTATTAATGTGGCCTATTATTGTTGTTGTACTAGCTGTAATATTCCGTAATGTGTTGTCAGAAATTTCCATAAAGGTGAATGCATACAAAAAAAAAAGCAAAAAAAACGCAAATAATCGAAAAAAATTAAATGTTTACAATGTTCACTCGTTCGCACAAGCAGTCAATCAGAGTGCGCCTCCTCCTATGCATAATGCAATTAAACCTGTTTAAATTTATCGCAGCTAAGCCATAACAGCGCCAATGCCTGCAACAATAACACACATTCATTCAAATTCACGGTAATCACTTAAGCGTGTGTAACGGTAGTAAAAACTTAGGGAAGCGTTTCTGCGCTGCAACATCACCACCGTGGAATATTTTTTAATAACCCTTGTTGGCATTGAAAATCAGGATTTAATCTCTTTGTTTTCTTGATTTTGTTATCATTGTTCCTTTACAGTTACGCTGCATTCTGTTTTACTGGGAATTTCCCCAAATGGAGCGTTAAAAGAGATTGTTGTGTATTCGCTTGTTGTTTATATGTACTTGCGTGTGCATCGCTTTAACTTTTATTAACATAGTACATATGTACATATATTGATTACTTGCAGCAAAAAACAAAATTAAAATAATAAAAAAATTAATAGTTCTTCCTTTATTTTCTTTACAGCTAGCATCATTACTACTGTGCAGTAAAAGGAGACGTGCGTCAAAATGGCTGTTATACTAGACGAAGTCTATGACTGGTACAGAGATCTCATGGACAATCGAAGTGGTGAGTGGAATTTATAAGTCAATTAAATTTAGCCAAGGTCATAAAAGCCGAAAGAACATTCCTTTATTTTAATGAGCTCGCAATTGTCACTTAAGATTTTAGAAATAATGCGATTATGCTTTAATGGTGTACAGTTTACGTTAAAAGAAATCCTTAAAAATCACTTCATTCGTTTTTTTTTTTGTCTAAAAACTGCAGAAGTTCTATAGTGGTGGAACTATGATTTCACCAGTATTGCCAGGTTGTTGTTCAAATCGAAAATCACTTTGGTACACGTTTCACATTTCAGTCGATATTTGAAACTGCGTACAACTGCCACTGGACATAAGAAGTCTAGTTCTCATAAAAGCATCCGCAATTTGTATCGCCATATTGTTTCGCAGTTTATCCTTTATGATAATTGACTACAGAAAATACTCTCTCACCCGAAACATTAGAAAATGTTAAAGTGATTAATGCCTAGGGTGATTGACTCGGTTTTTTCATAAATTTTTGAGCGGTTTTTTCTTAAATCATGATTTTTCGAATATCGAATAGACCGGGTTTTTTGCCTCCAAACCCGGTTTTTTTATTTATAGATTGTAAAGTTATAGCTTTTAACGAATAGTCGAAATGCGGCAGCATATCAACTCATTTTACATCCATTATATTCTTATTGAAACGGTCACCACAAAAGGATTATCAATTAGCAGCACTGAAAAAGTGAACAGCTTAAGGCGAATTCACTACACTAGCAAATTATATGCCCATTGACAATCAGAACAAAACGAAAGTACAACAAGCACACCATTTTGACAATCACTACAAATTGAAATCCGCGCTCTGGGGGTCGATTCTCGTTCTGCGTTATCGTGAAGTGAAAAGTATTTCTACAAATTCACACCGAAATAAATGCGGTGTTAAAGTGAAAAAACTTGCCACCTCACGGTGGCCTTGGAACAGCTGTTTTAAACGTTTGCCATTTGGGTTTGGTTTACCACAAGCTAATTATAAAACGAATAAAATTTGCAGCGAATTCAAATTGGATTAATTTAAGCAAGAAAAAACACAACAGAGGTATTTTAGAAGATTTTGTATATTCAGAAAAATAGTATCAAGCCTTGAAAAATTAAAGAAAATATAGATTGACTGCAAAACATTTAAACTGCATTTTATTTTTAAAAGATTACTTTCATAGAAATATCATTGTTTAATTACATGAACTTTTTTTTTACTTAGAACAAATATTGAATTTTTTGATTAAATCTCATTTTCTTTTTGTTTTAAATTTGAAAAAAATTTGAATTTGTTTTGTATTGATAATGTTTTTAAATAAACAGTTTTAATTTTGCTATTTTCGCTTTTTTAGCTGATCGTCGATATTATTATATAAGGTGTTATGAGGCTGCCAATAACTCAAAAAATCCGGTTAACCCGGTTTTTTCCTGATTTGAAAATTAGGAACCGGTTTTTTTCAAACCTTTTGCGAATAATTCGAAAACCGGGTTTTAAAAAAAGTCGAATAATCGAATGCCCTAGTATTTCCATAGCCAATTTTGAAATATTTCCAAGCCTTGCATTATTGCCTGCATCCTTTTCATCTACAACTTTCACCCTGCATTCCTCTGGAGATTTTGCCTAATGGGCACGTTCAGAAGGCGCAACAGCTCAGTAACTGTTGCGATTGCACCTTCTGAACACGTTGCTGTGTACTCCTGATCAACACAACAGTTGAGTGTTTGATGTCCGTAATATTTTTCTGATAATTTGAGACAACAGTTGAATTTCACAGCTTATGTATCAAGACGTTCAGAAGGCGCATAATTTCGCTCACTAACCACAGATTTTTTTAACAACGGTTGCGCTCAACTTCTGCGCCTCTGCAACAGATTTCATTATTCGACTGTAGCATCAATAGGTGCATTCAATTACTTTTCCAGTAAGTACTTGCAGCGAGAGCGTAAAAGAAAAATAGAGAGTAAAAGTGAGAAAAAGAGAAAATTGGCAGGAAAGGGTATTGAACGCAAAACCAGTAACAACTTGCAACTTACGCCATTTTGACACTTTCTGATGGCTAAAAATCAAAAAATCTATATTCGATTTAAATTATTCATACATATTTGAATTTTAGTAATTTTGTTTTGAGCAAATATTCATCAAATCTTCCTCATAAACACTTTGTTTACATTTGAATTTGAAACATAACTGATTTTTAACACCTGCAAATTATTGCTAGTAAAGTTTTTAGGCTCTCGAATTCGCTCTCTCTTGCAAATTGTTGGGTTTTGAACGTTTTTCCAGTAAAAACTTGCAAGTACTGGTAACAATTCGTAACAATTTTTTGATATTGACTGGACCTAATATCAACACAAACATTTTTAGAAGTAACAACAACGTCGGATTTGTCTCATTTGAAACCAAAACATAATGGCATATTTACAACGTAATAGCCCCAAAAATTATTTTTGAATTTCCCCTAGGCGCATTTCCTCCCTCTAAAACTGTCCCCTAAACATTTGGTCCAGTCGAAAATCCCTAAACCGGCGGAAAATTCCTATTCTGGCATCACTGTATGTAGATCAAAATGACAGATCCTTATGCTGGTATTCAGTAAATCAGTCTTATCTCAAGTCAATAAATTTGATACTATTAATTAGTAACTGTTTTTGTGACTTCAGACAATTTGGGTATTCAATAAGATAAAGTCACAAAAAGTTCATCAAACAATTGTGGTGAAAACAAACAGAGACAGTCAGCTGATAGCATAGCACTAGCGTTCTATTCGAGAGATCCAAGTTCGAGTCCTCGAGCAGCGGAAGTTTTTAATTTTTTTTAATAATTTTTTTTCCTTTTTATTTTAACTTTCTTTTAATTTTAATTTAGATTTTATTGTTGGAAAAAGGAAAAATATTTTTTTTAAATATCATTTAATTTTAACTATATTAAAAATTTCCTAATAAAATTGCTGTTTAACCAATATTTCCTCCCATGATTTTCGCGTTTTTTATAGTAAAATAAAATAGAAAACAATTATCGTTTCCTCCATATTTTTTTTGTGACCGGCTCAGAGCCAGCTAACAAACTAGTTACTTTTTTTTAGACTAGAGACATGAGACGTGCTTCATTCTTAATTCCCTGCTTCAATTAGAATCAACCTATGTACATATATTTAACACTGTGGCTTTGTAAACGCATTGCTTTAACTAGTTCGCGCCAAAAAAAAAGCGTTTCGGCGCTACGCGTGTGGTTTTTGTGCACATATTAGTCGGATCTTCGAAAACATACAGCCTTGGCCATAAGTATTAGGCGCCCCAATGTATAATGAATTACTTTGTTTCTCAAAGTAAAGTATGGGTTATTAATTAGTGAATCATTAAATTATTAAGAAATTAATAAGAAAAACCGACCAAACCAATTAAATACTAACCGTTATTAAAGTTAATCAAACTTCTTAAAAATCGTCACCGCTGGTAATAATATTCACAAATTTGCAAATTATTTTTCTTATTTACACCAAATCTAGCCTTTTGTCAGTAACTAAGCAATTTGGCCGAACGTAACTGTTCAAATTTTGATTGCTTTGAATTTGTTTTATAATACAATTAAAATAATGCCGTTTTTTATTTACAGATCCACGTGTCAAAGATTGGCCTATGATGTCATCGCCATTTCCCACCTTAGCACTCTGCGTATTCTATGCCTACTTCAGCAAATCGCTTGCGCCGCGCCTGATGGCGAAGCGAAAAGCCTTGGACCTGCGTAAAGTACTAGTCTACTACAATCTCTTTCAGACAGTATTCAGCTCGTGGATTTTCTATGAGGTATGTTAGGAACAAAATAAAAATCTAATAATGGAAGGACTAATGGATTTTGGTATTTTTTTCTTCTTTCTTTTTAGTACTTAATGAGCGGTTGGTGGGGCAACTATAGTTTCAAATGTCAACCTGTCGATTACTCTAAGAGTCCGTTGGCCATGCGTGTAAGTGTTGAATTTAAATTGTTACACAACTGCATAAGTGTATGTTTTGTGTGAATTCAAGTGAAATGTACGCTGGCGAAGATATATGTAAAATTATAAATACTCGCAGTAGAGTAGGCTGCTACTTAAGTATCAATGCAGATGCGCTTCATGCCTTCATACAAACATTCTACTTGCATGTACACATACATACTCATGCACCTGCATCTGTAGATTCATAGTGAGTTTATATTTTAATTTATATCCTTTTATCGCATTTTCAATCGCAGATGGCACGCACCTGTTGGTGGTATTACATTTCCAAATTCACAGAGTTCTTTGACACGCTATTCTTCATATTGCGTAAGAAAAACGAACACGTGTCAACGTTGCATGTCATTCATCATGGCTGCATGCCCTTCTCCGTATGGATGGGCATGAAATTCGCGCCAGGTAAAATTACGCTTATTATTGCTATTAAGCTTTGAAATTTATTGCGCACAACTACATAAGAATATCGTTTATAAAATTTGCAAGTCCACTACGTATACTAAGCTCGCTGAATCTCTTACCATTTAATCTATTGCAGGTGGCCACAGCACATTCTTTGCGTTGTTGAACTCTTTTGTGCACATTATCATGTACTTCTATTACATGATTGCCGCAATGGGTCCAAAATACCAGAAATTTATATGGTGGAAGAAATATCTAACAACTTTCCAAATGGTATGTTGTTTAAATAACTTAATTGAATCCACATGCATCAATATTAATTGACGTTTTGTTCTAGGTACAATTTGTCGCCATTTTTACTCATCAGTTCCAGTTGCTCTTTAGAGATTGCGATTATCCCAAAGGATTCATGGTTTGGATCGGCCTGCATGGCATTATGTTCCTGTTTCTCTTCTCTGACTTTTATAAAGCCAAGTACACAAATGCACGCGCGCGCTGTGCGGCGGCAAAAGCCAATACAAATGGCTACACTAAAATACCTGCGACGAATGGCAAATGTGCGCCAACAAACAATGGCGATTTGTCCAATCATCTAGTAGCGTCGAATAATAACAAGGGTGCCTGCATGGTAAGTTTTGTAAAACATATAGCTGAGAAAATATTTTTCCAGTATTGGTATGCGTAAAATTTGTTTAGCATCTAAGAATTGGTATGTACATTTCCATAGACCCCTAAAAAGGTATCTTTAAAATATTCTTAGTAAAAATTTAAGTGCTTAATAGGGACTTTTTCAAAAATCAAAAGTGCATGCAAGCTAAAATTAATAAATTTTCTGACTGAAGGCAATCATCTAATTCTAACGGTGAAAATGTTATGTTGCGGTTTTTGTAACAGCATAAAAATTGCCCCAAGAATATTTTCATTAATACTAAAATATTTGTACCATTTTCAAATATTGGCATATCGTGGGAAAGTTTGCTCTATATCTTTGACAATGGACCTAAGATATATTATTTCGATAAACTACTTAACCCTTCCCATCAAAGTTTTTAACATTTCCACTCAACTGTTATGGCAAATTTAATAATAATAATAATAGATTGGCGCTTACACATAGGGGAGGGACCTACAGTTTTACGCCGACTCCGAACGGCGATTGTATTTTGTATGGCAAATTTAAATTCAATAAAATTTAGTTAAAGTGGTGAAAGTCGTTTACAGCCTATCTGTAACGTCGGGTCCAGAGATTGTGCCATATAAATCTGGATATCG
>JAPVRG010290132.1:1055-13837 GCA_029783565.1 Rhagoletis cerasi
TTCGGAGAAAGCAATTGAAATAAAATCAACAAATAATTTAAAGACTTTCGTATTTGTTTTTTTTTTTTTGTTTTTCAGCAACCAATAATTTTGGCCGCTGTGGTGTAGTGGTAAGCAGTGCGCGCTTCCACTCCACAGACCTGGGTTCAAGCCCTGGTCAACGTCGCAAAAAAGTTTAGAAAAATGGTTTTTTCTTAACAGCGGTCACCCCTCGGCAGGCAATGGCAAACCTCCGAGGGTACTTCTGCCATGAAAAAGCTTCTCACAAAAATACAATCGCCGTTCGGAGTCGGCATAAAACTGTAGGTCCCTCCCCTTTGTGTGACAACATCAAGGCGCACGCCACAAATCGGAGGAGAAGCTCGGCCAAACACTAACATATGTGTAAGCGCCAAATTATTATTATTATTAATAATTTAAAGATACATATTTGTGTGATGACTTCGGGAAAAATATTCCTCGTCAAAATATATGGGTAGAGTGAAGGCAACGACGTTCTGGTGGTCCCTTCATTTACACAACGAATAAAGAAAAACAAGAACGCTTCGAAAATTTCGCCCATGTCGAAAGGTTTTAATTTGTTTTAATTTTTTGCTTAAATCCAAGATCTGAGGAAGTTTTGAAGTTCGCACACTTGTGGATAAGGAATGTTTTTCTCAAAGACGTCAAAGATATATCTCTTCAAGATTTTGTGCTTGTGTTGCAAAGACTCGTTATGTCTCCTTAACCTTTGGGTGCAAACAAAACGAACTGGACTATGACTTTCTTAGAGCTAGAGTTTTGATGTCCGAGGAAGATAAATATCTCATACCCACATTTTGACTCACTATCGTCTCTCCGTTTTCTGCTACATAACTTTTAAGACTTTCGGTCAATAACGTTCTCACAAAAGAACCAAACTGGAACAAAAGTACTGAGAACAGTTTGAACGGGTGCAAAACGTTTGGGAACGTTTGCGTGAAGAACAAAAAGAGAACAAAACTCTCGGGAACGTTCTCAAAAAGAACGAAACGAGAATAACATTTTCGGGAAGAAGAATATAACAAGAATTTTTACTATGATTATTATTATTATTATTATTATTATTATTATTATTATTATTATTATTATTAAAGGAAAATTTTAAATTATTAATATAAACTTCTACTTTTCAGCGTCTCATAAGCTCCTCGCATTGACCTATAAGAAGTGACAGTGCATCGATGAGTATCTGATGGCTGCTAGGATTGCCGGCAAAAGACTGCAGGATGAAAAACTGACATTGGGATAACTTTTCGCCATCTGGATCGAGTTGTGCAAGCCAGGGAAAGACGACAGACGCATCTGATGGAGAATGAGGCTCTGTTGGCTTCAGTTTTTTTGGATCCAGATGTCTCCCTTTTCTTCCATCGTACAGCCGTTTCGAAATTGGAGCAACTGTGGAACAGGCTCCAAGAATTGGATCGAGACATAGTTCACAAGCGAACTCTTCAACCAGTAAGAAGGTTAGAGAAGGCCACGCTGGAACACGTACGATCCATACCAGCGGAGGGTTTAACATCCATGTATTCCAGAAACTATCGGATCGGGCGATTGCGAAAATTCAGTTGCCATTTTATCCCCCAACTGAAAATATTCTTAACCTTGGGGAAAATAAGCAGAACGTCATGATGCAATTAGCAAAACTAGCTACAGTGGTCCATACTATTCCAGCAATGCAAGTCACGGTCGAACGTCTGTTATTTAGTATGCGGTTCATATTGGGGACTTTTGAGGGCGAATCTGACAGGGAATATCTTGGATGACATCATGATGGTACGTTGTAACAGTCAGAACACCAAGAAGCTTCCAAAAAAGTTTCGACCAGACGTGTAAGGAGTCACGCTCCATCGCCAAGGTTCTAGGAAAAATGCTCCACTCAAAGTCGAATATCCTGATGATTAATTAGCGATTGTGCCAATCTACAGCCTACCAATGATGAAGCCCATGCAGAGATTATTGAATTTTCTTAATATTGGTGATTTTTGCCCATCTAACCGTGTGCAAAAATTAGAAAAATTCAAAATTTCAAACTTTTTATCCAGAATTTTGACACAAATTCTAGGTTTGCAGTTTTATACTCCAGTTTTTTCCTTGCCAGAACATTCCTGAGACTTTAGTTCCCAAAATGTTCTTCGAGAAAAAGTTCCTGAAACTTTTTTTCCCGTTTTGTTCTTTGCTAGAACGTTCCGGAGACTTTTGTTCCCATTTTGTTCTCTTAAAAATGCTCCCGAAAGTATTGTTCGCATTTTGTTCTCTTTGGGAATGTTCGCCAGGGGTTTGTTCTTATGTAATTTCCGTTGAGAATGTTCTCGACAGTTCTGTTCTGACTTTCGTTCCTGTGAAAACACTCCCGAAGGTTTTGTTCTCATTTCGGTTTGGGGTTTTAAGCGCTATTGGTAACAAAACTAGGAGAACGACAATTAGTTTCGATCGCACATTTTGTTCTCGGTCGCTGCTTTTAAGAACTAAGGAAAATTTTTTTTTATTAAATATAGGAGTGGATTGGCAACAAAAATACAGAAACTCAAGTTGATGATGATTCGATACCGGTATAATACTTTTACTATACGACAATTTGTGTGTAATAACTTATCGAGACGAGCATCACAACTAAAAGAAAAAGGCTTTCGTAAGCTTATTAAAGTTATATGCGCCACAACATTCAATTGTAAACATAAGTTAGCAGCACGTGACAGATAATTACCCAATTAAATTTGATTAGCGCATGCTTTCTTTCCAGTTTAACAACAATCTGCATACGTACATATGTAAGCACGTAAATACTACGAGTATAGACATATTTTTTGTTATACAACAACCGAATAAAATAAGCTGATTGATGAAAGCATAGTTTAAAAAATTAAAAGAAAAGTGCAACCAATGCAACAACAACCAACAATCATACGAAACGCAAGCTATTCAACATATGCGAGAGAAAATGAAAACCGGAAGCTTGAAAGCGCATTATTGAGCAACATACATAGGCTTTCATTCAATGCGCAGGCGCAAATGCAAAAATTACCGAACCCAAAAATACCGAAAACACAAAAAAAAAGGCACCGCCAAACAGCAGCAGACGCATAGCTAAAGCAACTAATGACGGCGCAGGGAAATGCATGTAAATTAAAAAAGTATAAAAAGTCAAAAACGGAAAACCATTACAATGCACAAAAAGCGAAAAAGCTAATGAAAAGGTAGCTGAAGGCTTTAAATTTAAAATTCCATGAGAGAAATGTCGCGTGAAAGTTGATAGGAAAAATATGTTCAAAGAAGAGTGTGGCAATAAAGCAACAGAGTTGTGTGCCAAAATGAAGAAACCGGCACAAAAAAGACGAACAACTTTAAAATTATGCAACGTCGACGGGCTTACAAACGAACTGGCAGCAGCCTAAAAATGCCACAAACAAATGAAGTAATAAAAAAAAAATTGTGGAGAAGATAAAATACGGCTGTCTACAAATTTTAAGAAAATAAGCAAATGCATAAAAAAGCTACCGAATTTCGACAAAGGCGACAAGTTGACATGCGAGAAGCGCGTCAGCGTAAACACCAAAAAAGCAGCACGTCAATCACCTAAGTGAGTGTGAAGTTGCCCAGGCGGCGGAAAATATGTAATTGAAGTTTATTGCATCTTCGGTGCAGCGAGTGGAATGTCCATGGATGCGATTTATTTTGGGCAACCTAAGACTTTTTCAAAACCTTAAAGCATTGTTTAAAACGGTTTTACACGATATGTTTGTATTTGCGTCTGTAAATGTCGCTTTTCCGATAAATATGTAATGTGGAACAAAATCCTCTTGGATTTTAACTACCGCGATACTATAGTTTGTGCTTAGTTGTGGCCGTAAAATGATAGACCCTTTACTATTGAAAAAAAACGTAGGTCACACTTTTGCGACTGGCCTTACAGTTTTCAAAAATAATTGATAAACAGGCAAAAAAAAATACTATTCATGCCGATCTCATAAGATTGGAAAATAAGAATGTAGAATGTAGAAATAAGCTCAAACTTTAGTATCGTGGTAGTAAAATTCCAAGGAGGATTTTGCTCCACCTCACCTCTCTTTGGTTCAAAATTCTAATCCAAAAGTGTTCTCCAGAACATGTTAAACAAAAGCTTTTACTTGGGCCACCGTATATGAAAATCACCTGCGGATTAAAAGAAGCGAAGTAGATACATAATATTCAGTTAAACTAATACAAGTACTTATTGGCACAGTTTTTTGTTTGCTAGGCGATACGAAATTGGGGGCCCTACTTTTCTAGGGCATCGCCGTTGAGGAATTTGAAAACGGCTGTTTACTGATTATTCTATTTAATTATTACTATGCATTACATTTTCCAACTATAATCTTCAAAATTCATAAGTCAAAATTCATAATTGAATGGATAAATTGAAAATATTTATTGAACAACTATTAAAATCAGTAGGCATTGGGATTCTACTGCGAATATCTTCTAAATGGTTAGAGTAATCGATTAACCACAATAGACCTATTTTGTAGAGCGTTCAATTTCCTATAGAAATAATTTAAACTCATTTGACAATAATTATTTTTTAATAAGTTACAAAATTCAAAACAAAAAGTTATTTTCCTTAAAATACTTCAATCTTTGACCTTCAATATCTTTTAAATGGTTAGATTAATGAAAGAGTATAGCAGACCATTTTTGTAGAGCATTCAATTTCCTATAAATATTGACGATGCAACTGGTTTAACGATCTATTGGTGATAAGATATGACCATTTTTATATGAGACTAAATTGGAAAAGGCAAAACTATGATGAGCATAATCTTCCCGTTAATATTAAGAACTCAGATTTAGTAAGTACTTTCTAGAGGTACCTAGGAACTAGTTTTCGTGTGTCGGATCCAAAAAGAAAATATTTGATTTTTTTTACCCACCCTAATATGTACATATGTATATACATATCTGTAAGCATTTTTTTTTTAACAATAAACACATAATTGAAAAAGAAAAACTAACAGATTCAACAAAATGAAAAACAAAAAATGTTTATCAATGCAAGAAAAGAGAGTTCATCAGCTCCTCACTACTCCTCACATTGTAAGATTCAACGATGTAAAATATCAACTCATTAACCATGTAAGAGAAAAATAAAGAAACGCTTAAAAATGGATGATAAATTAACAAAACTAATTTCCAACAAAAGTAAAATGAAAAGTGAAGCTAACCACAAATGTAGTGATTAAGTTAAATAAAGCAGACAACGTTGTCAGTAACCACAGACTAACCTTAGCACCAGCTGCAACTGGTGACGTGTTGAGCAGTGACAGTTTTGATAGAAAAAAGCTGGATTGTTGTACTGAGTGCGCGCTGAGGCGTCATGCTAATTTTATTTTAATTTAATTTTTTTTTTTGTTGCGATTTTGCTTGTTTGGCTATAAAAAGCGTTACTTAACAATCATTAAAGTTATAATTAGCTATTTTTTATAATACCAAGACATACAAATACAAATGAAACTAAACGCTACAATAAATTAGTTGCATTATCGCGTTTGTATTAATACAAGTATGCAGGCTAATAAAGAAAAACTACTGCGGCTAAATGGTAAACAAATGCAAGTTAATAAAAAATCGAATTTACTTGAGTCGTCAAAAACTTTGAGTGAAGCGCCAATGAAATCTTCAAAGTTTAGTATTTTCATTTCATTTTGTTTCAGCTTCGATTTCGACAGTACTTGGTTATAAAAGTTTGATTGGTCAAAAAATGCCGAGCTTTGGTCAAACATGCCCACTCTTTTTTAATTAAATAACATTTTAGTTCTTCTCTTAGGCCACTCAGCAAAACAGACTATTTGTTTTGTGAGAAAATTTTTTGTAGGGTAATTCGAAGATGTTCACTGATCATACGATCCAGTGATACCAATTTATTGGATTTCCCCCAAAAATTTTGGGTGACATTTTTTAAGCAGGGAACTTTTGCAGGTAACAAATGTTTGACTTCAAAAATACTAACACAAGTCAAATTTAAAATGAGTGCTTTAAATTTGTGCTTATTTTTTATAATAAAAAACTATTTGCTTAATGAATGACTGTTAAGTCTTTATGATGCTCAAACCATAAAGATAAATACTATTAGTAACACCATATATACTTAGCAAGCTTATGACGGTAAGTTAATTTAAAAAAAATTTATAGAAAATAACTGAAGCCATTCATGCATATCTCCAAGATATTATATTAGATTTTTAAATAAATAATTTTTCTATACACTAACCAAATGTGTATTTTAGGCGAGTTTTGTTGATTTTTAAGAAGTTTTTCAGAAGACCTATTTTATGTTCTTACTGCTCAATTTGCAAAATAGTTTATCGATATTTGACTCTTCTAGAAGAGCTTAAAACAATGCATTGTTGTAGATTGTTGTTAAGCCATACATTTTAGCTTTCTGGACCGTTCGTGCTTAAGAAGAAACTCTAGACACGAAAGTACTTTACACATACAAACTTCTTGGACTTCTGAAGCAGAGACCCCTGCGTTATAATTTATTTTAAAGTGAAGAGAAAGTTTTTCTCTCACAACTAGGTTTTGTGTTTTTTTTTTGTTAAAACTGTGGCACTCCTACTTGCCGAGTATTAGAAGAGCCAATAAGACTTTGCCCATTTGTTACGATACTATAGCGCCTATACAATTTTTTTCGCAGAAGTCTTTTCAAACGTGATTTCAAAGACTCCAATTGCACAATATATTTAAATGTCAAAGACATCAGTGTTTGGGACTGCAACATTGTTTCAGGGAGCGCCAAAAGAATTATCATTCTTTCAAATTTATCGATTGAGAGACGATGTTGAATAATTACAAGAGAGAGAGAGAGAGAGAGAGTAAAATTAGAAGGCAGGCGATAAGCACCGGAAGTTAAGTCCCATAGGAGCTCCTAGAAGACCTCTTCTTTGAGTTTGACGACGAAGCCGGAGGTAGTCGACTCACAAAAATTCACGGCTTTAGCTGTCTGAGTGAAGGAAACAAAACCAGTGCCATATCTGAGCAATCAAGTGTATGGAATCTATAAATTATTGTATTCCTATCTGAATGAATATCACTATAAACTTTTGGTATAATTTGTTTATGGGAATTTCTCTTCTTCTTCTTGTACTAACAAACTTGTGGTCAAAGTAATACAGTTTCATCTTAATGGATATGATGACTGTTATCTTGAATTTACAAATTGAAAACGTTGACCGAATTCTGAAATTTAACGAAAACGTTGTTTCATAACAGTTATTAGATGAGAAATATTTTTTTCTTTGCCGATAATAGTTATTTCCCAACGTTTATTTTTTACGTTGCCTGATAACAGTTATTTTCCAACGTTTATTTTTTAAGTTGTCTGATAAACGTTGCATTATAAGGATATTGATGAAGATGGAGATGGAAAAGAACATAAAGATGATGAAAATATAAGTGAGACAGTGAAATAACTCTTATCAGGCAACGTAAAAATAAACGTTGGGCAATAACTGTTATCAACCAACGCAAAAATAAAAGTTGGAAATAACTCTAATTGGCAACGTAAAAAATAAACGTTGAGCAGTAACTGTTATGAGCCAACGTAAAAAGTAAACGTTGGAAAATAACTCTTATCGGCAACGGAAAAAATATTTCTCATCTAATAACTGTTATAGAACAACGTTTTCCGATAAAATTTATAACTGTTTGTCCCTGGGAAAAAATGTTAATTTTCATTGAAGATATGAAAATCTGTGTTGTTTAGGCAGCAAATAATTATTAGTGATGAAAAGCATGTTCGAAAAAGGATAAAGCTGTGCAAGTGGTAGTAAGACAGCAATAGACTCCATGACATTGACGGGAGCTATTATTATGATTTAAAGGGGATCGCACAACATGAATTGCGGCAGAGCTTTTAATTTTGCGGCAGAGCTTTTAAAAGCTGATTCCTATAGGATTTTTTCCGTAGATTAAGAATCATTCAATTGGCTCTAGTTTTCGAGATATTTGGGATGAAAAGTACCAAAAACACCTTTTCGCATTCTTTGCACTTTTGTAACAGAATAACGATACAATGAGGAACTTTCTGAACAGAATAAAAAGGAACCTTAAATATTTTCCTTTTATCCCAAAATAAAAAAAAAATGTGGTTCTCAAACATTAGCCACAAAAACAATTTTGTTCTTAATTAAAAATGTGGCGATTGCAACCTAAAATATCTTCCTCTTTTTTCATCACATCCGTACCAAATTTTTTAAAAGTTGTCTTATTATAGGGGCTTATAAGCCCTTCAACGCCTGTTTCCAATTCTATCAACGAAAACATAAAATATGTGTCCAGATTTGATTAAAGGTGGAAGTTATTATTCTTCGAATGGGTATAATGGTGTGTATGACCAAAAGGTGCAAAATTTCAACATTTTTAAATTTCTCCAACTATTCACACATTTTCGAAATATTTGACAGATAAATTGAGATCCTAAACGGTAACTGGTACAAAATTTTAAAGGAATTTGATAAAAAACTTAAATTGGTATTTTGAAAACAATTTTTAAAGCTTAATGTTTAAGGAATCTAATTTGCAAATATCTCATAAACTAGAGCCAATTGAATAATTTAAATGTCAGAATCTGATTCTATGGAAAAAATCATATCAGAACCAAGGAAAACTAGTAGTGCCGCATGCATTTGTTCGTATTTTGTTGGGCTGTGTTATCTGTGATCACTACTGCCAACAATCAATCAGATTGCATAAAAATGTACAAAAACAACAGTGAAGGTGCTTTATTCCATCATCATAACGTCAGACCACTCCACGATGCAGAAAATAAAGGTGGCGCCATCCGCGGACCGCTAACCCTCTCTTCGTTGATTTGACAGCATCCACCTATTCGCTGACGCATAATAGCACCAGTGATGAAAATAAAATTTTCAAATTGTACCTTTGTTGAAAAAACTGTACCTAAAAGTACATAAATCTACCTAAAAAGTAAATATGTATACTTATAGCTATACATTTTTGATAATGGGTGGATAACCTCTCCTTTCGGTACCATATCTACTTTTGGACTCACATAAAACAACATTTGCTATTAAAAATGGTCTTGAAAGGAATTTCAAGTTCAGTTCAAGCTAAAACTATGTTTACAAAGAGGAGCTTTTGGAAAAGTTTCCCACACTATAGAAAGCGTTGAAAAGCTTATGGAAATAAGAGAAAATTTCCAGACACGTTTTTTTACTACGTTCCAAATGTACCTGAAATGGTGTGCTTGTGCCGAATATACGTTCAAATTTTAAAGGCTGAAGCATAGGTAAAATTCTACCAACTTTTACATCATTATTTCGGAACACGTGTTCGCTTCTTCCTTTTCTTCTTTTGCATTTCTTTTTTGTTCCCTCATTGTATCTATTATGACGTCACACCCAGTTGCTCTTGGCGCAATTTTGTATTCCTTCATTCTTGAGACCACTCATAAGTTTGACTTTACAAAAATTAAGAGAACTTTGACTGGCAAGTTTTGAGGCATCTACCATATAGTATCTCAGATTATTATTTGTTCCGATTGCTGAATAACTGCCGTGGTGTTAAGTTGACTTCAAAAGAAGCCTGTGAAAAAAGCCTGTCGCAGTTTTTCACCAAGAGAACATAGAAGTTCTAGAGATGGGCATTTTTGTTTCACCAGATAAATAGCTAAATATCACAAAAATGTCTGCCCTAAAATTTTTTAGATACAATTTATTTGGCATATGAGAAAAATGTATTTCAATTTGGTGTGAAACCCACAGGAACTTTTTTGACTACCCAGTATTTTTTTATACGGGTTGAGTATTTAGGGATAGGTTAAAATTGTGTGTTGCGAAAAAGTGTTCTCTTTTTAATTTGTGCTTTTTCAATGCCTCATAACAATTGCAGCGAAACTTTTGAAGGATAGCGAGTTTTATTATGAACATTGTTAACTCAGCTGTCCTTGGTCGTATAAGCAGTTTGTGGAAAATCTTAGCTTGAAGTGCTATTCACGCATGCATTTTTATTGCTCTTATTTGTGATATGTCAAGAAAGAAGTTATGAAAATAGAGTTCTTATTCTTAACTTCTTATCAGCCTGACCAAATCAAGCACACCACATCACTATTTAATATTAAACAAACTGTTCAGATGTAAACGTATGTATATAAACAAATATGGGTACAGTTAATGAGTTAGTTATTGCTGTCATCGTCATCGTCGTTTTTAGTTTCATTGTGCATCTGTTCAGGTAAATATGCACTTCTATTTTTAAATTTGTAAACATTACCAATTCACGTCGTCGAACTGGTCAACACATAATTAATTTTATAATAAAATAAAAATAACAAGAACACATGTTTAAATGCTCAATGACTCGCGAAGTTGTACTGGCAGATATGTAAGCAAAATTTGCACAATTGTGTACATGAATGTCCACGTTTTCATAAACATGTTTTATGGCGGTGAATGTTTTCTATGCTGCTGCAGCAACTTCATCCTATGTATGTATGTATGTATGCAGTTACAATATAATTTTTTGACTTTTCCTCGACTTTATTTACCTTACGGCAGCCATAAAAGTTGCCTGCATTCAAAGATTTTATGACTTCGCGATTTTATTAGCAGTCAATGACAGTCAGCAATTGCAGAGTTATATGTCAGAAGTTGGAAGTTGCTCTGCATCCGTTTTCGCTATCTATTTGCCATATTTCTATTATGTACTTACAATTTCAATTTCAACTTAATTTTTTCACCCAAGTTTTTATATTATCTCCTCTATAATAAGCAACTATTGGCGGAGGTAGCAAGCAAGCAAAAGCGGCTTGTGTTTATGAGCGTGTACATTCGCTTGTCAATAGCGCATAATTTTGTCGTTGTTGTTGTTGTTGTGCTGCTGTGCTTAGGTCATTAAAGTTCACTATCACTTTCACTTATACAAATTCGAGCGCCACAGTGCACTATGGGAAATTTGAGCCTATTTTGTGGCAAAAAGTCAATTTTTTGACTTGCTTGAAATTGATTTTTTTTTGTCTTATCTTACAGCGAATACTTCAGACTAAACAACTGTATATTCTATTTTTCTATAAATTGACTTACTGTTGATTTGGTAACTCCCAAACAAGTAGTTTTGAAATTTTCTGTAAACGAAAAATGTGTAGCTTGATTTATGTGTAACTTTCAAATCCGTATACCTCATAATATATTTGCTGCTTTTCAAAAGTGAAAAATGGAAAGAAATAGTGACGGTTAGTAGAATATTTAGCAATTAAAAGTTTTATTATAGTTTAAAGCTTGTGCCTAAGAAACGTGCGCATTTAAGTGATAGGAAAGTGAGATTGTGCAATTAAAAAAAAAGAAGTATCTTTAGTGTTTTAAAAAAAAGTTCAAAAACGTTTAAAAAGGACTCATCACAAATCGATGGAATAGTCCTTGATCTGTTATTTCCCCATACTCTCAAACTGCGATTATGCGCGATATTAAAGAAATTATAATTTTTCTTAGGTAACTATTTGCTACTAAATGCACAACACCTTCAACGAAAAAAATTGCCAAAAATCAACGTTAAGTCCTAGCTACTTTGGACTTGTACTTTATTACATTAAAATTAAATGGGCTACACAACTGAATAAACAAAATCTTACTATAAAATTTAATTAAAATTCTTGAAATTTTTATAAAAGTTTGTGGGCGTGGCAACTCCATTTTTGTGTGGCAACCTCACTACTTCCAGCCCTACTGCTGTACCAAGTTTTAGGGAGATATTTCGACTTTTCCAATTTTAGCCACAAAATATGATCAAATTTCCCATAGTGCAGTGGTACAGGCCCATCAATTTTTTGGAAAACATTTATGGATATAAATCAAGAAAAAAACGAAAAATGGGCGGAGCCGATTTATTTTAAAGCATACCTCCACTCCAATACAAACCTACCATCAAAAAGGCCTCAGAAATGCCATAAAATGCGCACTGATGAACATGACTCCGGAATTTTGTCCATATGTTTGTAATAATGTTATACATATGTGAATCGTAAATACGCGATTTCGGTCATTCATTTTTCTATAGCAAGAAGACGGAGGAAGGCCGAGGAAGACCGAGGGAACAAAGTTTTTCCATCAAAGGTGTCAAAAAAGTTATTAAAAAAACCCATTGCTGGGCGGATTTCATAATAAAATTAAAGAATCTTTTAAAATTTAAAGGATGCTTTATTTTGCCGATCGATTTCATAAAGCCACTTTAAAGAGAGGGGTGCCTTTAAAAGGCACTGTACATTTAAATGGCACTTTAACTAAAAGGAAACTTTTGTAAAAGGAACTTTAAGAGTTTCATTATGAAATCGGCCCTTAACCATTCAAATATAACAATTTAATGTTCAAAGAACTGTATTTTCCCCGCGTAATCCCACTGTGCGCCAACACGCTTAGTCGTAGTTATGAACCGCATGATAGCTCGGTTTTGGTTTGATATGGAGCTCAGCAGCAAGCGCATGCGCACGCGCAAGTCAGCACCACCTTTCCCTAAAACATACTTACACACGCATGAAGCAAAGTTGATACATATTGACGCTTTAACATCGCTCGTATTCGATTGCATGTACGCAGTGGCAATGGCAATGGCAACCTTGTTTTTCTTTTCTTTTTTTTTCAAACCAGATTAAAAGCCATACTTAGCAAGCGATTGAATGATATTATCAAGTCAGTGTGCAGCGAAAGCAAATTAAAAAAGATGAAGTGTATTGACATCATTAAATTGAGCTGCTCGCATTGATATGAGATAACAAC